>JAJOZX010002009.1:172500-190000 GCA_023014485.1 Bathynomus jamesi | reverse complement strand
TGGGTGTTGCACGAAGAGGTTTGAAACACTTGAACTATTGAATTACTTAATTTTTATAAAGTTAAATATTATATTATTAAAGTTATACATATATATATATATATATATATTAATAGATTTATTGCATATATATAATGCCTTGACACTTGGTGTGGGGGCCCGTAATGTTTGCTAGCCCTGGGGCCCGTTATGGCTCTCGACGGCCCTGTATATATATATATATATATATATATATATATATATTACAATATAAATGAGATCTTTAAAAATGGAATCATAATCCGAAAAAATTAATGCTTTGATTCTTATTTTAATTTAATATACGTTTCTTTTCTTTTCTTAGGCCCAATGGCGACTACCCGCACAGCGAGTCAAATTTGGCTCATTGGCCATCCCATACCCGAGATCAAGGTCGCACGGCTTCCTTCAATTGGAGACGTTTTACGCCTGTTTTTTCACTTTCACATAGAGCACAAGAAGACAGTGAACGACTCAGCGAAGGAGGTGGCATCATCAGTCATTGGTTACTGGGAGAAATCCCGGATACCTACCATCACAGAGAAGAGCATTGGTCGAAAAGTGGTAGATCTTTTTCTTACTTGGAAGCTTCTCCAGAAAAATCGTGCTCGCGCTACGGAAACCCAGCGGAAAAAAGAAGATGAGTTCCGTGATAATTTGGAAAATCTTATCGATGTCGCCCACCCTAAAGCGATGGAACTTTTGACCATCGAAGAAGATCGAGCCTTCCTTATTGCTCAGCAAGAAAAAGGGAGGAGGGGAGTAATGGGAGGAGTTGACAAGAAAATATCTCATTCTGTCATGCGTCGGGAACAAACTGAAAGACGCCTAGCTCAGCACCAACCTCAAGCCAATATTACTTTTGAAAATATTGAGCTGGAATTTTCTTCTACGTCTGAAGCACCAAGTTCTGCGCCATCATCTGAAGACTCACCGCCCGCCTCTCCTGAAAAACGCAAGTGTTATGCTCGTGGCACTATCCAAGTCATCACTCCCGAATTGGCAAGTACATTGGATCGCACAGGAATCAGTCATCGTTCAGCACACCGGATTATCGACGCTACAGCTAGAAGCCTCGGCCATAACTCACAAAAACTCGCGCTCAACTATGAAACCATTAGAAAATCACGAGAAAGGCTCCGTTCGGCGACGGCAGAAAAGATTAAACAAAGGTTCACACCCAACGAAGTGCTCACTGTTCACTGGGACGGAAAAATTCTACCAGACGATGAAGGTGGTCGGTGTGACCGACTAGCCATTTTCGTAACCGGAGTTGATACCGAGAAGCTCTTGGGTGTACCTAAGCTGACATCAGGAACGGGTGAGGTCATCGCCTCGGTGGTACATGCTGCGCTCAAAGAATGGAATGTGTCAGAAAAGGTATCAGCTATGAGCTTCGACACTACAGCTTCAAATACTGGTTACTTGTCTGGGGCATGCGTAATTTTGGAGCAAAAACTCGGCCGCCGACTCTTATACCTTGCATGTCGCCATCACATCCTAGAACTTGTCGTTGAGAAGGCGTACAAGGAATGCATGGGACCATCATCTGGTCCAGATATCCTCCTATTCTCCCGCTTCAAAGAGACGTGGAATACAATTTGCCAAGATAAGTACAAGACCCTGTCAGACCTTCCATCGAGTCTGAATGAGAATCGAGAAGAACTGATCGCTTGCTGGAATCTATATCTGACAAAACATCAGCCGAGGGATGATTACCGTGAATTCTTGGAGTTGTCGATTACAATCCTTGGAGGTAATTTACCTAACTTTAGGTTTCGGCGACCTGGAGCACTTCACCGAGCACGTTGGATGGCAAAAGTAATTTATTCATTAAAAACCCTGCTGCTTTCCCATCAGTTCAGACTTACAACTCGTGAAATGTCTGACTTAAAACGATTTGTATTTTTTGCCCTGGAGTTATATGTCAGCGCGTGGTTCACGGCCAGCAGTCCTTCATCTGCTCCCGCGAACGATTTGAAGCTTCTTCAAGACCTAGCAAAGTACCACGATGAAAAGATCTCAGCATCCTGCCTTAGTGTCTTCGGTCGTCACTTATGGTACCTCAGCGAGTACTTGATTGGTCTCGCACTCTTTGATAAAGGTATCAATGCAACGACGAAAAAGAATATCGCTCGATCAATCCTCGAAAAAGAAGCTGCTGAAGATCCTCCAAAGCGAGCCCCAATACCTGCTGTTTCTTCCATTTCAACAAAGCAGCTCTCGGACTTTGCCTCGAAAGGATCAAAGCTTCTCTTTGAACTTCTAAAAATTAATGATGGTTTCTTGTCCAAGGAACCAGAGACCTGGCCGGACGACGAAGATTTCAAGACTGGTTTGACTATAGTTGAAGGACTAAAAGTCGTCAATGACATGACAGAGAGGGGAATTGCCTTGATCCAGGCCTTCAATACAAAGATTACGAAGAATGAAGAACAGCGCCAACATCTTTTGCAGGTTGTTGAGGATCATAGGAAGTCTCAGCCTGGTACATTGAAAAAGGGGTATGGCTTGAGGAAAAGCAAGAATTAATGGGTGGTCTGCAATTGAATGAAAGACACCCTGGAATATATTTAGTAAATATATTATTTACTTATTACGATTGGAGTACGCCTGCACTTAAACCTTATGAACTAAAACTAACGTTTATTTACATTAATTAAAAAAAATATTAATTTATTTTTACTAGGCAATGAATAATTAATTTTTGTTATAAGGAGAATTATTTACCTCACTTGAGACACCCTTAAATATTATCTGAATGACCTAATATTTACAGTACATTATTTTCTCATGTAGTAGCAGCATTGAACAAATGGCCAATAAAAAACTCCAAATTTCGATTTTTATTGTCACCCTAATATATATATATATATATATATATATATATATATATATATATATATATATATATATATATATATATATACAGGGCGTCCCAAAAAAATGTATACACACTTTAAATAATTATAAAGGCAGTGTTTATTAAAATACATTTCATTTTCAAAGTGTAATAGAATCTACAGACATTATTTAATTGTTTTGTCAACCCCTGTTTTCAAACTGACGTCCGTTCTGGTCCAGGCACTGCTGATAACGCGAAGCAATGGAATCGCAAACATCACGAAACATTTCGTTTGGTATTTGTGTGCATTCTCGTTCAATGGCTGCTCTCAATTCAGCGACTGTTGCAGGTTTTATAGCGTAGACTTTGTCTTTTAAGTATCCCCATAAAAAAAAGTCTAGTGGTGTGAGGTCTGGTGAACGCGGAGGGTATTCTACGAAACCCCTTCGTCCAATCCACATCCACATCGTGCCAAGTACCACTCGCAATACTCCACTCTTCGGTCCGGATCATCTTCATTAATAGCATGGACTAATCTTGGAATGTAACTTTTCCATTGACAGCGCTTCAAAATGCGTTGGACAGACGATTCTGAAATTCCTACCTCACGACTCGCTTGCCGCACAGATTTTCTTGGACTTTGGTGATACGTTTCCAGTACTCTTTCTTGCTTTGTGGGCTTGTCGATGTCCGTGGTCTTCCGGAACGCTTCTTGTGGACATTCTGAACAGCTCCTCGGCTTCAAACTTATCTCTAATTCGAGTGATGGTAAGTCGCGTTGGTGGATCTGTTTGAAACTCCCTCCTAAACTGTCTTTGCACTTCAACTGCGTTTTCACACTTCCAGTAGCATTTTAGAATGAATTTCCTTTGTTCAAAGCTTAGTCTGACTGTCATTATTAATTCTAATGGGTTTTAACTTGGAAAGAAAGAAACATCAATTGAGCTATCAGCTGTTAAAGTGTGTATACATTTTTTTGGGACGCCCTGTATATATATATATATATATATATATATATATCTATATATATATATATATATGCAGATATATATATATACTATTAAATATGCAGATATATATATATATATATATATATATATATAAATATTCATATATATATATATATATATATATATATATATTATATATATATATTATTATATATATATATATCTATATTATAATATTTCATATATATTATAATGTTATATCGTTTCAGACCAACAAAGAACCTAGGATCCACTCATGGCTGGTCTACCTAACTGTGTTCGTAATTGTGTATTGTGTATGTCCTCCGTGTTGGCGGAGGGGACCTACAATTTTACGTGGGTTCCGAACCACAAGAACATAAGAAATTTATGTAACAACTGCCTGTGCATTCGCAACTACCAATTTTTGCAAAACTAAATAATTATCAATTAAAAACTAATTAATTATCGATTTAAAACTAAAGATAGAATCTCTGGATCCAGAGGATCAAGTCATAATAGACTACTATCCACAAATATGTTACACTCTATATCTATTTATAAACGACATGCAAATATATCAGATCCAAAGAATCCAGTCATTTTCCTTACGGTATCCATCAATACTAGTACCTTGCCCAACGAAAAGTAAGTCACGGTCCATATCGATTGCGGACCAAGTCAAAATTTACAACCAATATACATTACAATATATATACTTAGGAGGAAAAGTGTAGGTGTGGCTGTAAAGACTGTACAGTAATGTAGAAATGTGTGTGCACCCATTTTGGGTCTCCCATTTCAAGGTGTTTGTGGGGCAAGTGAAGATCATGAGTTTTTCAATAACTCACAGTACTATGGGGGGCACCGCTCGGCAGAGGAACCTCTTTAAATGGGGTGTGTAAGGACAGAGAGTATCCCCTAACCCAAGATGCTGCCTCCCTATATCCCACAACACTTGTGTTGAGGTGTGGGATCTATCACCACAAAGCCTTAATTTTACTACCTTAAACTATACCCAATCTATCAACATATGCGTCTAATCGATTTTTAAACATGTTTATAGACGTGCTACTAATTACTTCTACCGGCAAACTATTCCACCTATTTACTATTCTATGCTTAAAAAAGTTTTTGGCAACTACTGTCTCGAACCTTCTACTTGTTAACTTACACCCGTTATTTCTAGTTCTATTATATTGAGATATCTTGAAAAAGCTCTCTCTATCTACGTTATCGAACCCATTCATAATTTTGAACACCTGGTTTAGATCACCCCTTAGCCTCCGAGTCTCGAGTGTTGTCAATTTTAACTCCTTTAGCCTATCCTCGTACGACTTTGACCTAAGCGACGGAATCATCTTAGTTGCTCGTCTTTGAACTCTTTCGATTTTGCCTATATCTTTGCGCATATGCGGATTCCAAAATTGAATCGCGTACTCCAAATGGGGTCTAACTAATGATTTATAAAGAGGAACTATAATATCGCGCGATTTCTGCTCAAAATTCCGACCTATAAAACCTAACACTTTGTTCGCCTTATTGACCGCTGCTGTACTTTGTTTCGCTACTTTTAAATCGCCAGTGACTATAACTCCTAAATCTTTTTACTGCTCTACGCTTGTTAAATCTTTCCCTGACATACTATACGCAAAATTACCATTACGCGAACCTATATGCAAAATTTTGCACTTATCAACGTTAAATCTCATTTGCCATGTGACTGACCAATCAACGATTTTATTCAGATCTTCCTGGATTTTACCTCTATCTTCGTCATTAATCGCCCTACCACCCAGCTTCGTGTCATCCGCAAACTTTGAAACTGTACTGACTAGGCCGACATCTAAATCGTTAATATATATAAGAAAAAGCAAGGGGCCCAATAGAGAACCCTGACGAACGCCACTCGCTACATTAGCCCAACACGATTCCGCTCCATCAACGACCACCCTCTGTTTCCTACCTCGCAACCACTCTTCTATCCAATTTACTACTACACCCCTGATTCCATAAGCCTTAGTTTTTTCAATTAGTCTTTTGTGCGGCACGGTGTCAAACGCTTTTTGAAAATCTAAATACACTACATCAACCGCCCGATGTCTATCGTAAACGTCAACCACGCTTTGGAAAAATTCTAAAAGATTAGTTAAGCAAGATTTGTTTCGCCTAAATCCGTGCTGCGTATTTCTAACTAGTTTATGCGATTCTAAGTGTTCGACTATACGATCCTTAATTATTGACTCCAGTAGCTTACCTACAATAGACGTTAAACTGATTGGCCTATAATTTCCCGCCGCACCTTTATCGCCTTTCTTAAAAATAGGTGTTACGTTTGTTAATTTGAAATTATCTCATACGCACCCCCTCAGAAATAGACGCATTAAAAATCTTTGTTAGCGGCACAACAATGCTATCTTTTAATTCTTTTAGTTGTATGGGATATATGGAATCCGGCCCCAGTGATTTACGCGTTTTCATTTTATCAATATAGCGCATTACTTCCCCTTCACTAACCACGATATTATCCAAAATATTACCATTATCAAAAGGTATTATGTCTATGACCGTAGGGATATTCGTTACATCTTCTATAGTAAAAACTGACGTAAAAAATTCGCTTGGCAAGGTAGCCATTTCCTTGTTTTCAGAAACTAGATCTCCGTTTACATTTTTCAACGGACCCAAGACACTTTTTACTGGATTTCTATTGTTGACGTATTGAAAGAATCGCTTGGCGTTTTCTTAACCGTCAGGAGCTATGGAAATTTCAAATTCGCGCTTGGAATTTTTTTATTACACTTTTCGCTTCATGCCTCAGAGATATGTAGTTGTTTCTTAACAACAAATTGTCTTTATCGCACTTGTGTAGCCTATAAGCCCTATCTCTACTCTTTATAATGTCTCCTACTCTAGAAGTAAACCACAAGGGCTTGTTGTTTACTTTCGCACGCTTAATTTTGTACGGTACACATTCCTCATTTATAGTCCTAAATACTGTTTCGAACGATTCCCACATTAGTTTTGCGTTGGAGTTCCCATTACGTTTTCCCAATTGACGTTTGACAATTTATTTCTAAATTTACAAAAGTCTGCGTGCTGGAAGTTAGGAATTTTAGTCGAGTTAGTTGGTTTCGAGTGACTTACTGAGAGGACAAACTCTATCATATTGTGATCGCTATTGCTTAACGGTTCTATTACTTGAAGATCAGTAATTAGCCTATCATCCGTGGTTATTACTGAATCTGAAATACTGTCCAACCTCGTAGGTTCCCCAACCTTTTGAATAAGAAAGCTATCTTCGAGAAAATTAACTAAACGATTACCTTCCGCGTCTCCCTGCATTGTATCGTAATTCACGTTGGCGCAATTAAAATCACCCATAACTAAAGCCTGCTCGCTACCGATTATTCTCTTTAGTTCACGATATAACGCTTCGTCCGTATCAGCTGTTTGATTAGGGGGCCTATATACAGGGTCTGTCAAAAAGAAGTAAGCCAAATTCAAACCTTTATTAAAACAACCATTTATCTAATTAAGTTGAATTTTTTACACAATAAAGTATAGGTAATCACCTATTATCCTTTAAACTTTTATGACGATATCTTCAGAATTGTTAATTTTATTAATAATTAACTAAAAAGTGAGATTCTTCTACTTAACATGAAATTTTTTTTTTTTACGATATACTGTAGATAATTTTTAGTTTAATAAAATTAAAAGAACTGTTCAATATGATTCCCTTGCATTTCTATCACTTTGTCCATGCACTCTTTTAAATGGTTTAAATTGCAAATCAGATTTAATAATCCTTCTTACGCTTCATTCTGATATTTCTAGTTCTTTTGATATTTGAGCAGGTGTCATGTGGCTACCAGGTCGATCCTCTTGACTAAGGATACGTTCCTCCACTTTCTGAATATTTTCATCTACTCTAACTGATTTTGGTCTCCCACTACCAACCTTCCTTTCAATGCTTCCTGTTTCATCGATAGTTCTCAATAAGTAATCTAAACCTGATCTAGTCCATCCTTTATAATCGAATTCAGAAAGTAATTTCCTTGCACTATAACCTTTTTCAACTCTATAATGCTTTATAATTATTTTATCTTCATGTGAGAATGGCATATTTAGAGGTATTCACGAAAAATTTTAAATCTAAACAAATTCTGAAAAAGAGAAAAGAAGATATTACATAATGAGAAAAACTGAAATTTTCGCAATCTGTAGAAATAACCGCATAACTCCTAAAATATTTAAAATAAAGTTATAAAATTATCAAAGATTATTTATGAGCCTTTTATTTATTTAGTGTAAAAAAATATTTGAAATCTCTATCAAATTGTGCATTTTATAGAGATTTCAATTTGGCTTAGTTTTTTTTTGACAGACCCTGTATAACCGCAACAAGAAGTTTGAAATCGTTCAATTTAAGTTCTGCTATAGTTGAATCTATCGGTTCTGGAATTGTGTGCTTTACTTCTATAACGTTCGCAATATTATCTTTGATATACAACATAACACCGCCTCCTCGCCTCCCTATTCTGTTTTTAACAAAACGTCTGTAACCTTTAATTTGATACTCCCCTACAAAGTCACGTGTTTCAGTGCTAAGCCACGATTCACTTATCGCAATTACATCATAGTCTTTACAAGCAATTAAAGAAAAAAATTCGTTTATTTTATTTCGTAGGCTACGAGCATTTAGGGATAGAACCTTCAAATTGTTTGTAACTGTGACACCTTCGCGAGCGCAGGGGAAATTTGTGGAATTTACGCTGGGACCGGTCGAGTTACGGCAACCTGAAAAGAAGAGACAGTATTATGAAATAGTCTCCCTAAACGCGCAGCTCCAACGTCATTAAGATGAAGTCCATCTTCGAGGAACAAGTCCCTCCTGTCGTAGAAACTGTTCCAAAAATTCGCAAAATGCACTCCTTCCTGTTGGCAAAGAGACTTTAGGTTATTGTTAATATAGGTCGCTTGGCTGTAGAAATCGTTACGTTGGATAATTCGAGGAAGTATACCTGTTAAGACAATCTTATTTGTTTTCTCCTTTAGTCGCTCTAGTAAGTCCCTGTACCTAGCCAGCAGTTCTTCCGATCTAGAATTTAAAACGTTATAAGTACCGACATCAATAACATACGTTGTGTCCTCAGAGGTACCGTCTGTAAATTGGTCAACACTATTAGTTATATCCTCCACCCTTGCCTCAGGGTAGCAGTAACGGCGCCTACGACGAGGGTTTCTCCAACAGAATTCCTCGAGCTGCCCTCGAACAATGGAATCGCCAACGAGTCGTATTTCTGATTCATCAGCATCTTCGAAACCTAAAACCGAAAACTTATTGTTTGTTATTACTGGTAGACAAGTCTTATGTTTTCTCAATGGGGGCTCCATTACGCACTCGAACGAAGGGTTGGGAACTAGGGAAAGAGAGAGGGCTATTAATACTATTTATATTATTAGTAGAAACTGAGGCAGGAGGGGTCGTAACTGGAGTCTCAAGGGATTCTAAATTTGCCGTCAGAAGCATCACGTTTTCTTCAAGCCTAACCCTGGCCTTCCTCTCACGTTCTAATTCGTTCCTCAGGACTTCCATGCTTGAGCACCACCTGCAAACTAACTGTTCATTATTATTTGCCATTGTAAGCGCGTAAGCGGCAAATTTCCCTTCACAGCGACTGCAAGTACTAGACGGGGGTGCCATGCTTTTAATTAGTTAAAAAACAAAAAACGAGCGTTTGAAAATTAATAAATTACAACGTAGGTCTACCGCTTGCTTATTGTGCCGTCACCTGCGAAAACCCGCAAAAATTTTCTTGAAACGCAGAAACAGGTTCTTGTAACACAATTTTATGTTAAATAAATATATAATTAAGCTACCAACGAAAGATCTGTTAAAAAAAAAGTATTAAATGAAACTTATCTGTCCGCTGTTTACCGACTTAATCCCTTTTTTCCCACGGTAGGTGGCCCTTCGGGAGGTCAGGTAGAGTGTGAAGGGAAAATGAACCTAAAGAAACCTCGTTTCTGATAGATTTGAAAAACAACAAAGGCAAACCAAGGGAATTTCAACCTTATGAAACCTCGTGTAGTAATAGATTCGGGAACAAATAAGGCACTAGCCTTGGTTTAGTCAAGTAATATAGTAATGAATAAATTCAATAAATGAAATATATTCGTTAATGAATGATTAGTAACACGAAGTAATTTAGTTAAGAATGCACCAAACACTATTTTTTTAATTTTTTTTTAAAGACACGAACGAAAACCACTTATTCACTTGGTAACACTGCCCTGAGTATAGCCAAAGGGTGAGTGTGTAATCAGAGAGGAGAACTTATTGTTTGACAGTCTTGGGTAGATTTATGGTCTAGTCCAAAGGGCAAAAGGGTCCATTTCATTTTGAACCTTGTAAGGTGTCGGTTTTGTTTATTCGTGGTTTCGTCTGAGGTAAGCCCTCGAGCGAAATTTAAAAGTTTTCTTTTAAATTTTTAAATTTTAAATTTAAATTTTCAAATTTTAATTTGAAAATTTCGTTAAGAAAAGCGGAGCGTAGAATTTAACGAAGTTGAGATTAGAGCCAATAGAAAATCAGTAATTTTTGTACGAATGATGTCATGTAATGAAATTTGTTTTGATAGGCCCTTTAGACACCAAAGGGAGGAGCTTTGTAATTCTGAGGTGGAACTTAGAGTTTCAAATCAGTTGTAGAGTTGTAGTCGTTCCTCCAAAAGTTAACAGTGGCTCAAGTAATTCTTTAGACTTGAGGTAAAATAGAAATTTCTAAATTGAATTAGAATGGTCACGATTGTACTTAAAGTTTGAATCGCCTTCGTTTACGCGAACTTGTGTATAAGAACTTAGTGTTAGCGACTGTAAAAGAGAATTTAGTCAGAATACCTTAATTTAGGTTAGCCAGCAGACCAAGAGTTTTATGAATTTTCAATGGACTTAATTGGGTTCAAGTTAAAGGTTAAAACTGTAAGTTTGCGACCTATTGTGCATGACCCGTCAATAATTTTGTGAAGGAATCTAAAATTATTTGGGGCTCTTTTGGTTTTTGGTTTATTTTGTTCTGGAAAGAAATCTGCGGGACTCGCGCAGAACTGTTGAGAATAACTTCTAAATTTTGTAAGTAATTCATTCTTTCCAATTCCTTTGTCGATTTTGATAATTTCATTTAGTGCTAAGTTTTATTGTTACAAGGAAAATAAAAAGCCCCTCTGTATAAATTACTTTGTAGACTAAACTACTTGTGAAACTTTTCGTTAAATTAATAACTGGATTTTATTGTAAGCAAAATTGATAATCATCCATCAGCCTATTACTTTGAATTTATGTACTAATTTGAGTGAAATTGAATAAACTTTATAAGAGGGAGTGTGTCGTTTCTCTGCCACCTTGCAATAGGCCTCTCTTGTAAGCTGAGGGTAACTTAACATTTAAAGTTTGAAATCCAAAGTAGGCTTTCAGTAAGCCGAAGGAACTTACGCCTATCAATTTAAAGGGCCATCAGTCTGGATAGGTCGAGTCATCCTGAACGCAAAGCACAAGAGCGTAAGAAATAATTTGAAATAGAATTAAAGGGTAGCGCCCAACCTAAAGGGTGTCAGTGAAGTGAATTAACATAATTAAAAGGGTGTCCAGCACCATAAATAAATAAACGAGTTGGGCAAAACATAAATGGTGTCAGAAGTTGCAAAAGAAATAAAGGTGCGCAGTACCTAAGTAAAAGAGTTGCGCACAACAATATATATATATATATATATATATATATATATATATATATATATATATATATATATACAGGGCGTCCCAAAAAATGTATACACACTTTAAATAATTATAAAGGCAGTGTTTATTAAAATACATTTCATTTCCAAAATGTAATAGAATCTACAGACATTATTTAATTGTTTTGTCAACGCCTGTTTTCAAACTGACGTCCGTTCTGGTCCAGGCACTGCTGATAACGCGAAGCAATGGAATCGCAAACATCACGAAACATTTCGTTTGGTATTTGTGTGCATTCTCGTTCAATGGCTGCTCTCAATTCAGCGACTGTTGCAGGTTTTATAGCGTAGACTTTGTCTTTTAAGTATCCCCATAAAAAAGTCTAGTGGTGTGAGGTCTGGTGAACGCGGAGGGTATTCTACGAAACCCCTTCGTCCAATCCACATCCACATCGTGCCAAGTACCACTCGCAATACTCCACTCTTCGGTCCGGATCATCTTCATTAATAGCATGGACTAATCTTGGAATGTAACTTTTCCATTGACAGCGCTTCAAAATGCGTTGGACAGACGATTCTGAAATTCCTACCTCACGACTCGCTTGCCGCACAGATTTTCTTGGACTTTGGTGATACGTTTCCAGTACTCTTTCTTGCTTTGTGGGGCTTGTCGATGTCCGTGGTCTTCCGGAACGCTTCTTGTGGACATTCTGAACAGTTCCATCGGCTTCAAACTTATCTCTAATTCGAGTGATGGTAAGTCGCGTTGGTGGATCTGTTTGAAACTCCCTCCTAAACTGTCTTTGCACTTCAACTGCGTTTTCACACTTCCAGTAGCATTTTAGAATGAATTTCCTTTGTTCAAAGCTTAGTCTGACTGTCATTATTAATTCTAATGGGTTTAACTTGGAAAGAAAGAAACATCAATTGAGCTATCAGATGTTAAAATGTGTATACATTTTTTTGGGACGCCCTGTATATAACGGGTCTGTCAAAAAAAACTAAGCCAAATTCAAACCTTTATTAAAACAAAACCATTTATCTAATTAAGTTGAATTTTTTACACAATAAAGTATAGGTAATCACCTATTATCCTTTAAATTTTTATGACGATATCTTCAGAATTGTTAATTTTATTAATAATTAACTAAAAAGTGAGATTCTCCTAAGTAACATGAAAAAAAAATTTTTTACGATATACCCTAGATAATTCTTAGTTCAATAAAATTAAAAGAACTGTTCAATATGATTCCCTTGCATTTCTATCACTTTTTTAATCTTGGTCTGAATTCGTCCATTGCTCGATTTATTTGCTCTTGGGGGAGCTTTGCCCATTTGGCGATAATCAACTCACGCAAATGATTGACATCCCTTATTCTGTTCCTATACACTCTCTCTGCCAAGTTTTCCCATATTCCGTAGTCTACAGGGTTTAGATTAGGGCTGTTAGGTGGCCAATTATTCGGTTCCAGAAATTCAGGCACATTCTTTTTCAAATATTCGATGGTTGTTTTGGCAGTATGTGATGTTGCACCATCTTGTTGAAAAATAAAGTAACCTTGACTAGCCAAGTTTCTCATTTCTGGAAGCATTTTCTCAAGCAGGGTATTTGAATAATATTGAGCATTAATTTTCACTCCTGGCTCAATAAAAATATTGAAGTTTTTCCCAATTTGGACACTCCAACAGAAACCATGACGCTAGAAGAAAAGTGACTCCTTGTTGCGTACAGTCTTTCATCTTGGATTTCATTTTTCTTCGCAACATCAGAATAAACCCGGTCATTCCGTGAGTTTCTTGGTGGCTCTACCGTAAACGTTTTTCATCCGTAAAAAATGTCTTGGAAAGTTTATCTTCAGTTATTATACGTAAAATACGTTTGGATTTCTCAACTCTTTTCTGACAGTTTACTTCTGACAATCTTTGTCCATGCACTCTTTTAAATGGTTTAAATTGCAGATCAGATTTAATAATCCTTCTTACGCTTGATTCTGATATTTCTAGTTCTTTTGATATTTGAGCAGGTGTCATGTGGCTACCAGGTCGATCCTCTTGACTAAGGATACGTTCCTCCACTTTCTGAATGTTTTCATCTACTCTAACTGATTTTGGTCGCCCACTACCAACCTTCCTTTCAATGCTTCCTGTTTCATCGATAGTTCTCAATAAGTAATCTAAACCTGATCTAGTCCATCCTTTATAATCGAATTCAGAAAGTAATTTCCTTGCACTATAACCTTTTTCAACTCTATAATGCTTTATAATTATTTTATCTTCATGTGAGAATGGCATATTTAGAGGTATTCACGAAAATTTTTAAATCTAAACAAATTCTGAAAAAGAGAAAAAAGAAGATATTACATAATGAGAAAAACTGAAATTTTCGCAATCTGTAGAAATAACCGCATAACTCCTAAAATATTTAAAATAAAGTCATAAAATTATCACAGATTATTTATGAGCCTTTTATTTATTTAGTATAAAAAAATATTTGAAATCTCTATCAAATTGTGCATTTTATAGAGATTTCAAATTGGCTTAGTTTTTTTTGACAGACCCTGTATATATGATGAATAAAACCACGAAGGAAAAGAAACACAAAATGGTGCTCAAGCGCTTTCGTCTAATGACATCCTCAGGAACACTGACGTACATAAAAGGGTTACAGCCTATATATAGGTTACAGAAAGAAAAAAATATAAAATAAATAAATAATGTATATATATACATATATATATATATACACATCTATATATACATATATATGCAATAAACGGAGAATTAAAAATTAAAGGATTAGCAGAGAGGCATACAGATTTGTAAGGAAAAAATATCGATTTTTAGCACAAGATCAAATGAATTATAAAAATACAAATTTATACTGGAAATCTGCCCGGGTTTTAACACTGCCTTTTATGGTTAAGTTTCGATGTATGTAAAAATAAAATGAAAATTAAAAGTTAATAAAGTAGCATACAAGTTTACCAAAGATTTAGCGTTCTATCCTTCTTATCTAAATCTGTTTTGAAGGAATTCAAAACAACAGGATCGAGTTGAAAAAGACCTTTGCTTATGTTGAAGTTATTTGAAAGTTGGATAATGGCAGACTCAAGAATATTTCTATTAACAATGTTGCTAGAGTGGAATAAAACTGAAGCATTATTCCAATCAATAAAGTGGGATAACTCTGACAAATGGACAAAAAGGGCACTGAACAACTGTCCTGTTCTAACGGAATATTGATGCTGTTTTATACGTGTGTGCAAATCCTTTCCCGTCTGACCTATGTAAAAGGAATCACATTGTTTACAACCAATTTTATAGATAATGCCTGAATTATTGGTAGGGCTATTTTTTACTATGATATTTTTCACAATATTGTTATATGAAAATACTACATTAATATCCAAAAGTTTAAGTACATTAGCAATGCCTAAAAAGCACGGGGAAAATGGAAGTACTAAAATATTTTTTGACAAAGTACGAGTGTTATTATTGACACGATAGAAAGTTCGTTTTGCCTTGTTGAGACAAGATTCCATAAACGCAGATGGATAACACAGATCACTTCCAATACCGTTGATTTTTTCCAATTCGGCATCGATGTATTCCGGACTGGCGATCCTAAGGGCGCGGAGAAACATTGATGAAAAAATGGCCTTCTTAGTGGGGGTGTCATGTCCCGAGTAAAAGTGTACGTAGGACAAATTGTTTGTTGTTTTCCGATAGATACTAAACTTAAAACCTGGGCTTTCCCTATGTACACGCACATCCAAAAATGGGATTGAATTGTCTTGTTCCACTTCTAAAGTAAACTTAATGGAGGGGACTTGATCATTTACCTGAAGGAGGAAGTTATCCAGGTCACGATTCATGGGCCAGATACACAAAATATCGTCGACGTACCGCAACCAAGGGATGCCAACCCCCAGGATTCTCGGAATGTAAGTAATTTCGAAAAACTCCATATAAATATTGGAGAGGAGGGGCGATAAGGGGTTGCCCATGGCCATCCCAAAAACTTGTTGATAATACTCGTTATTGAAAGTGAATTTACAGTCATTGATGCAAAGCTTAATAAGTTCCAAAACAATGTGTGAAGGTAGTGGCAGGTCATACTTATGTAATTCTTGGGAGAGAAAGTCAAGCATATCGTCAATCGGCACTTTTGTAAACAATGAGCAAACGTCAAAACTGATCACTCTATCGTTAGTTTCAGTACGTGCATTATTCAATTTTTCAGTAAGATCCATGGAATTTTTTACATGTGAATCAGAGATAGTTCCGAGAATGGAGGACAAGACTTTGACAAGCCATTTGGAGAGTTTATAAGTAATAGAGCCCACCGAGCTAATAATAGGGCGCATAGGGTTGCCAGGTTTGTGGGTTTTAATAAGACCGTAAAGGTAGGGCAAAGAAGGTGAAGTGGACATGAAAAGAGGAATTAAGTCCTTATGATCTTTGAGAATGCGTTTCAAGCCACTATTAAATGATTTGATGATGTCATCCTGCGGGTTCTTCCTAAGTTTGCTGTATGTGGCGGTGTCCAGGAGAAGCTCGTTCATCTTTCCGATGTAGTCCACTTTGTCCATAATAACTATGGTGTTAGCCTTGTCTGCTTTAGTAATATGGAGCTCCCCATCTTTTTTTAATTGTGAGAGGCTATTGCGAAAACGTTTAGGAAAGTTATCTTCGTAATTACTATTCGCCGCACTATAAACGAGGCCTTTAACTATGTTAAACAAACACTGAGGGAGATTACACTGTTTTTTAAAACACGCGAGACTGTAACAAATTTGTAAAGCCGAAGGTTTCTTAACAATAAAAAAGGACATACCATATCCAAAGGCACTTTTTGCATCGTCACTAATGTTTTTCGAAGAAAGGTTCAAAACACTTTGAGCTTGCTTTTTTACTCCACTGACTATTTCGAATGAGACTTTTAATTTTTCGATCCAAAATGTTACGAAGTGAAGTAGTTCTCCGATGCAACTCGTTGTAAATTTCATCAAACAAAGGTTGGATCCACGAACACTTTTACTCGGGACATGACACCCCCACTAAGAAGGCCATTTTTTCATCAATGTTTCTCCGCGCCCTTAGGATCGCCAGTCCGGAATACATCGATGCCGAATTGGAAAAAATCAACGGTATTGGAAGTGATCTGTGTTATCCATCTGCGTTTATGGAATCTTGTCTCAACAAGGCAAAACGAACTTTCTATCGTGTCAATAATAACACTCGTACTTTGTCAAAAAATATTTTAGTACTTCCATTTTTCCCGGGCTTTTTAGGCATTGCTAATGTACTTAAACTTTTGTATATTAATGTAGTATTTTCATATAACAATACTGTGAAAAATATAGTAAAAAATAGCCCTACCAATAATTCAGGCATTATCTATAAAATTGGTTGTAAACAATGTGATTCCTTTTACATAGGTCAGACGGGAAAGGATTTGCACACACGTATAAAACAGCATCAATATTCCGTTAGAACAGTACAGTTGTCCAGTGCCCTTTTTGTCCATTTGTCAGTTATCCCACTGTATTGATTGGAATAATGCTTCAGTTTTATTCCACTCTAGCAACATTGTTAATAGAAATATTCTTGAGTCTGCCATTATCCAACTTTCAAATAACTTCAACATAAGCAAAGGTCTTTTTCAACTCGATCCTGTTGTTTTGAATTCCTTCAAAACAGATTTAGATAAGAAGGGTAGAACGCTAAATGTTTGGTAAACTTGTATGCTACTTTATTAACTTTTATTTTATTTTTACATACATCGAAACTTAACCATAAAAGGCAGTGTGTTAAAACCCGGGCAGATTTCCAGTATAAATTTCTATTTTTATAATTCATTTGATCTTGTGCTAAAAATCGATATTTTTTCCTTACAAATCTGTGTGCCTCTCTGATAATCCTTTAAT
>JAJOZX010002009.1:162500-167500 GCA_023014485.1 Bathynomus jamesi | reverse complement strand
ATGGTATTTGTCATTTACCATTACTTATTCGGACTATAGTGGATTTAATTATCCCAGAAGAGTTCCTTGTTCCATGCACTGTCTGTGTGTATCATATATATTATATATATATATATATATATATGTATGTATATATATATGTATATATATATGAATATAAATACAATATATATATATATTCATATATTCATATATATATATTCATATAGTCATATATATATATATATATATATATATATATATAATATATATTTATATATTATAGATATATATATTATATATATATATATAAATATTCATATATATATATATATATAAATATTCATATATATATATATAAATATTCATATATATATATATATTATGGTGGACCGAAAAAAAATGTTGGCATGGCACATTGATATTTTTTTGTGGTTATGGTCAGGATGAAAGGATATGGCAATAAAAATCTTCTCCGCATATTCTAAGTGCCGCATTTTTTTACCATAAAAAAATGGCAGCGAAACATGAAGATTGGCGATTTTGAGGCATTTCTAGGCAGTATTTGGAAAATATGTGTATATATTAAAAAAAGTCTTAAAATCGAAAGTTAAGACTTTTTTTATATATACATATTGCCATATCCTTTCATCCTGACCATAACCACAAAAAAATAGCAATGTGCCATTCCAACATTTTTTTTCGGCCCACCCTAATATATATATATATATATATGAATATTTATATACATATATATATACATATATATTTGAATATTTATATACATATATATATATATGAATATTATATATATATATATGGATATTTCTATATATATATATGAATATTTATATATATATATGAATATTTATTTATATATATATATATATATGAATATTTATATATATATATATATATATATATATAAATATATACATACATATATAAATATTCATATATATATATATGTATAAAAATATTCATATATATATATATGTATATAAATATTCAAATATATATATATACTGGAATTTCTAAAAAACTTGTCAAAACTTGGTATCAGAAAAAACTTAATGAGATTCTCTGTAAAATGGAACAACACTGGAATTTCTACACTTCATGGTTGACTTTTAATAACAGCCAAAATTGTACAGATAATTCTCGGACACCCTGTATATATATATGAATATTTATATATATATAAATATTCATATATATATTATATATATATATGTATATATAAATATTAATATATATATATAAATATTCATACATATAAACATTCATATATATATATATATATATAAATATTCATATATATATAAATATTCATATACATAAATATTCATATATATATATAAATATTCATATACATAAATATTCATATATATATATATATATATATATAAATATTCATATATATATATATAAATATTCATATATATATACAGGGTGTCCGAGAATTATCTGTACAATTTTTGGCTGTTATTAAAAGTCAACCATGAAGTGTAGAAATTCCAGTGTTGTTCCATTTTACAGAGAATCTCATTAAGTTTTTTCTGATACCAAGTTTTGACAAGTTTTTTAGAAATTCCAGTGTGTCCGAACATTATCTGTACAATTTCATCTTTTAATAAAATTTTTCATAACACACGTAAAATTCTTAAACAAGATTATTTAGAATCTGTATTTTCAAAAGTTTCTTTTATTAAAGTAACGTTGTTACAAACATTCGATACGTGCACCATTAGTGATTCGCAAAACATCCAATCGATACTCCAAATGTTGCTATGTACGCTGCAGCATATCCACATCAATTCGCTCAATAGCAGCTGTGATTCTTGCTTTTAAATCATCAATGTCTGTCACCCGCGTACATTTCTAAAAAACTTGTCACAACTTGGTATCAGAAAAAACTTAATGAGATTCTCTGTAAAATGGGACAACACTGGAATTTCTACACTTCATGGTTGACTTTCAATAACAGCCAAAAATTGTACAGATAATTCTCGGACGCCCTGTATATTATATATATATTATATATATATAATATATATATATATATATATATATATATATTCATATATATATATATAAATATTCATATATATATATATATATAAATATTCATATATATATATATAAATATTCATATATATATATATATAAATATTCATATATAATGTTATAATGTTATAATGTTTCAGACCAACAAGACCCTAGGATCCACTCATGGCTGGTCTACCTAACTGTGTTCGTAATCGTGTATTGTGTATGTCCTCCGTGGTGGCGGAGGGGACCTACAATTTTACGTGGGTTCCGAACCACAAGAACATAAGAAACTTATTTAAAAACTGCCGGTAAATTGGCAACGACCAATTTTTACGAAACTAAATAATTATCAATTTAAAAATAATTAATTATCGGTTTAAAACTAAAGATAGAATCTCTCGGTCCAGAGGAGCGTCATAATAGACTACTATCCACAAATATGTTACATTCTATATCTATTTATAACGGACATGCAAATATATCAGATCCAAAGAATCCAGTCAATTTCATTACGGTATCCATCAAGTCACGGTCCATATCGATTGCGGACCAAGTCAAAATTTACAACCATATACATTATCAATTTAAAAATAATTAATTATCGATTTAAAACTAAAGATAGAATCTCTCGATCCAGAGGATCAAGTCATAACAGACTACTATCCACAAATATGTTACACTCTATATCTATTATATAACGGACATGCAAATATATCAGATCCAAAGAATCCAGTCAATTTCATTACGGTATCCATCAAGTCACGGTTAATATCGATTGCGGACCAAGTCAAATTTACAATCATATACGTTACAATATATACACTTACGAGGAAAAGTGTAGGTGTGGCTGTAAAGACTGTACAGTAATGTAGAAATGTGTGTGCACCCATTATGGGTCTCCCATTTAAAGGTGTTTGTGGGGCAAGTGAAGATCATGAGTTTTTCAATACCTCACAGTACTATGGGGGGCACCGCTCGGCAGAGGAATCTCTTTAAATGGGGTGTGTAAGGACAGAGAGTATCCCCTAACCCAAGACGCTGCCTCCCTATATCCCACAACACTTGTGTTGAGCTGTGGGATCTATCCCCACAAAGCCTTAATTTTACTACCTTAAACTATACCCTTTCTATCAACATGCGCGTCCAATCGATTCTTAAACATGTTTATAGACGTGCTACTAATTACTTCTACCGGCATATATATATTCATATATATATATATATAAATATTCATATATATATATATATAAATATTCATATATATATAAATAAATATTCATAATATTATATATAATATCATATAATATATATATATATATATATATATTATAATATAATATATATATATATATATATATATATATATAATATCATATTATATATATATATATATATATATATATATATAATATATATATTCTTTGAATCCTCCCGTCTATGGCCATGGGGTGGTTCGAATCGACGGGGGTTCTTGTTGGGAGGCAGCAACGGATATTTACTCGCTATACTTTTCTTCTATAACTCTAATTCTTCTCTCTCGCTATAGGCTCGACAGTTGTTAATTCTTCTCTTTCTATAATACTCTGATACTTTCTCTTGGTACTAAACTTATCGACTTTACTGACTAATTTCCTGAAGAGAACAAGGCTCGAAGGAAAAGATAAAAAAACTTCTTTTACTCTAATTTACTTCTAAAAATGTACAGCTAGTGCTCTGAATTTACAGGGGTAGAGGTTCGACCTCTTTCGACCATGGCTCAGGCCGGAATCTAAAAAAATTAAGGAGGCAAGGGGCCTCTGCCCCCTCCTCGCAGCGAGGCTGCTAACAAGGGAGTCCCGTAGCAGTGACCAAAGAAGAGTGCCGTAATGAAGTGAAGTTCATTTTACAAATACATGTATCATATAAGCCTAAATGTTGGGGGAAGGCAGTTGAAGGTTTATTTCCCCCCTTTTAAACACATGATCAGATGTTTGAAAGATTCCAAATAAAAATAAAAAAAATAAAAAAATAATCGTATTTTTTTGCCGAGTCTTCATTTCTGAAGGCGATATCATTTCGTAGTAGTACATAAGTACAATTTAAGTACACCACTGAGCACGTTTTCGGTTTGTTCTATTACAATTATGATTGCGATTATTGATTACTTCACATTCGCTTATGATTGTCCATTACAGTTCTACTAAAGTACATTCTTACATTATATATTAATTCATTACATTCAATTACAGTTTCATTGAAGACATTACGTCGTTTACCATTCTTAGTGTTTTTTTATATTTATATATGTTTATAATATATGGTTATAATATATGTTATTATATATGGTTATTAGTACAACACAAGTACATGGGCACATACTAGATAATTTATATACAACATAATATGTTATATTATGTTATAATATGTTATAAATTTGGATCAGAGCGAGAGGAGATTTTTATCTCAGAAGCGTTCGACTTTGCTGTGATCAGCGAATTCGACCACTTACCCAAGCATTTATGAATATCATGCGAGGGGTGAACGCACTTGAAAAAAAATAATAAAAAAAATACATGTGGACGTATTTTACATGTACGTAACACAATAGGTTGTGTGCGTAATATAGACACGCGTAAAATATGGACTGATAGGTTGATAGGCATCAGTAGACAATAGGTAGGACACAACATAAATAATGATGTATAGAGAATGAAGTTTTTTTTTTTTTATTATTATTATTAAAGAATTTACCATATATTGAACATGAAAGATATCCACATACCAAATGGGTGATTCAGTATTGGCGGTATGGAAACGTGAAGAGAATTAAGTTACTTTATGACGTCATAGTTATTCACATTATGTCATACGTACAGTGTAACTAAGTCATTATTTGGGAGGACCTAAAAGAAACGAATTAAAGACAAAGAGTGGGTATCAAGGACTAAGAAGCAAAACTATGGGTTCCAATCCTGTTATATGCAATGTGT
>JAJOZX010002009.1:150000-152500 GCA_023014485.1 Bathynomus jamesi | reverse complement strand
TCTTTGCGTTCTTTGCGTCAAGAAATTAAATATCCACCTTCCTAGCTTTCCAGTAATTCCTGTATCCTTAAGTTTGTGTGCTATGATTCCATGGTCACATTTATCGAAGGCTTTAGCAAAATCAGTATATATTACATCAATGTTTTTTCCTCGACACAATGTTCCTAATATTTTCTCCTGGTGGTCTAGTAGCTGTGACAGGCATGATCTACCCGCCCTGAAGCCATGTTGATTTGGGTTGTACAAGTCTTTTTCTTGTAGGTAGTAGGTAATTTTGGCTCTAATTATGCGTTCAAAACACTTTATAAGGTGTGAGGTGAGAGCCACTGGCCGATAATTTTTGGGCATTGCTCTTTTACCACCTTTAAATAGGGGGGCAATATTCGCGTTCTTTAAGGGGAGTGGAATTTGTCCTGCGTCGAGTGATTTCCTCCATAGTAAGTATAGCGGTTTTGCAATACTCTCTTTGCATTTCTTCAGAAATGTGGCACTCCATGTGTCTGGCCCTGGCGCTGAATTGTCTCGCATCAGTGATAAGGCCGTAATTACATCTCCTTCCGTGAACTCGAAGTCCATTAATAGGTTTGTGCCGGGATTTGTTCTTGGTTGATCCGTTTCAATGTCGAAAAACTCGTCTGGGTTTTCCACTTCCATCTCGGACTTAGGGGTGCTAAACACAGATTTAAATTGTTCGCTAAGCAGTTCACTTATTTCTTTCGGGTCATTTGTGTATTCGGCCTCCCCGTCTATCAACGGTGCAATACTCTCTTTACACTGCATTTTCCTTTTCGCAAAAGTGTAGAAGTATTTTGGGTTATTTTTTATGTTTTCTGCTACCTTGTTTTCCTCCTCGTTTGTCTTATGTATGAATGTTTGCTTTAGGTCCATTTCTATTTCGCCAAGTTTCCTCTCTAGTTTGAGTCTCTTTGCATCAGTTCTGCATCTGTGGAGATGTTTTACGGTTTGTCTTCGTTGCCTGAATAGAGTCCTGATTTTCCTCTCGAGCTTGCTACGTTTTCTTTCCTGTCTCTCTGGAATATGTTTCAGTATTATAGGTTTGGTTTCCGTCTCTATTATACAGAGTATTTCTTGTGGAGTCTTCTCGTGTAGTAGCAATTCCCAATTTACCTCCTTTAAATCTTTATTTACGTTTTCCCAATTTACTTTCTTTGAATTTATGTTTAAGCCTTGAAATATTCCATCTGCCTCTCTGGGATGCGTTTTCGGACCTCTAGGTGCTAACCTCAATTGTATATCGATGAGGTTATGGTCGTAGAACTTTGTGTGCGTTACTTTTTATTTATTATTATCTCGTTGTTATTTGTCCACATTAAATCCAAAACGTTCTCCTTTCTCGTGGCTTCACAGATTTCCTCGGTAAGGGCGTATACATATATATATATATATATATATATATATATATATATAATATATATATATATATATATTCATAATATAATATATATATATATATTCATATATATAAATATATATATATATATATATATATGTATATATAATATATATGAATATATTATATATATATATATATATATATATATATATATATATATATATGAATAAAACCACGAAGGGAAAAGAAACACAAAGGGGTGCTCAAGCGCTTTCGTCTAATGACATCCTCAGGAACACTGGAGTGAAAGGACAGATCAAGGCAATATATAGGTTACAAAATAAACATACATACATACATATTCATATATATATACATATATATATATATATATATATATACATATACATATATATATATATACATATATATAGTAAGCATAGAAACAATTGTGGGAGGAGCAAACATTTGTATGGGAGATTGACACTTTTAGCACTTCAGCCGACATTCAATATAAATTCAAATGGCTTGTTTATGAAACAGGTCACAAAAGAATAAAGAAATAAAAAAATAAATATAAATATAAATTGAGAAAAAATTAATTACAAATAGTGCCTTAGTGATATATATGTCACAGCCTAAATAACCATAAAGAAATCGACAAATAAAAAACCACAAATATATAATATATATATATATATATATATATATATATATATATATATACATACACATATACATATATATAGTAAGTAAAGAAAAATTGTGAGAGGATAAACACATTTGTATGGGAAAATGACACTTTTAGCACTTTGGCCGACCTTCAATATAAATTCAAATGGCTTGTTTATGGAACAGGTCACAAAAGAATAAAGAAATAAAAATAAATATAAATATAAAAAGTGCCTTAGTGATATATATGTCACAGCTTAAATAACCATAAAGAAATAAACCAACAGATAAAAAAAACCAAAAATTGTAAGTGGAGTCTACAAATTCAAGCTCAAAAGGGAAGTTTACAATCAATTTAATAGATGATGCCAAATTGATATATATGTCACAAAGAAATAAAGAAATAAACCAAAAAAAAAAATTAAAAAATAATAAAAAATAATAATAATAAATTGAAAAATAAATTTTAAGAGA
>JAJOZX010002009.1:0-145000 GCA_023014485.1 Bathynomus jamesi | reverse complement strand
CTCCCGTGTTGGCAGCTGTCGTGTCAAAGGAGAGCCCGACGACACGATCAGCGATTCCCCAGTCATCCAACGAGTTCAGCACAGCATCTGCTTGGGCGCGACCAGTTCCAGCAGGCAGCTTCGGCACGGAGAGAAGTTTGTCGACGCCGTCACCGGACACGACTATGGCGAGGCGATCGACCTTCTTGCCGCTGAAGTCGGAGACCATCTTCCCGTCCCAGTAAACGATGAGCGGGACACTGGGATCGAACGTCATCTTCACTTCTTTGGCGATTTGCCCTCGATGACGCAATCGCCAACGCCGAATCGTCTCGTGACTGAGAGCCAGTTCATCTGTGTCTTGAATATCCAGACTGGAAGCAGCTGCTTTCATGAGTTGAACGGCTCCACGGTTGCTTGTTTTGGTCCGGTCCAGTGCCGACGCTAGGTCTTGAGTCATAATGTTCTTTTTGCGATGGCGCTTTGTAGGTGGATTGGTTTCCTCTTCTGTCGAGCAATTAGGCGACGACGACGAGTTTGATGATGTAAGGGTTGCTGTTGCCAGTGATTGCTCTGATTGCTTTTGGCGTTGCCTTTCTTTGGCAGCTTCACGCGCGGATGCACGTTGCTCAATTCCAGTGAGGATTTTGTCCACCCCGGACATGACACCACGGCGACCCTTTTCGCGTTGAGCAAGAAGGAAGTCGCGATCCTCCTGGATGGTGATGACGGAGAGGGCGTTGTCGAGAGCCCTGGCTGCCTCACCTGTGCCGCCGGACTGCTTCCGGCTGCGCTGCAGTGCCTGCCAATTGTCGTAAAGTCTAAGCAGTTTTCGGGCGGCGCTTTTGGAGGTCATGGTCGGGATTCTGGCCATAGCCCAGAAA
The DNA here is from genome assembly GCA_023014485.1 of Bathynomus jamesi. Lineage (NCBI taxonomy): Eukaryota > Metazoa > Arthropoda > Malacostraca > Isopoda > Cirolanidae > Bathynomus > Bathynomus jamesi. The sequence continues at coordinate 144,137 of JAJOZX010002009.1, read as the reverse complement.
GTATACACCTCGACGATCACATTACGCGCCGCCTCGGCTAGAAGTTGTTTTTGCACCTTATGAAACTGTATAAACCGGCGAAGCACTTCACCATTTGAAGGTAACCTGTTTCCCGTTAGGGGGCTTGGGTTGGCGTGTCCGATTAGCCATATCTCGGTCTTGCATCTCAGTGAGCTTGCGGTAGCCATCACGAGATGATCACGCGTTGAATGCGTGAAGGAGACTGATTGACTGAAGACTGTGACAGTGTGACTCACCACACTAACCCGGCGTTGCGCTGTTGCCAGATCTCAATGCTGAAAAGTAGTGAAAATATATACAATGAGAAGCAAATATTAATTATAAATATTTAAATTTATGAAATGCATAAATTATAGCAATATATGCAGGGTTGGCTGGTTTAACCCAAATGGTTTAAACCATTGTTTAAACCATGGTTTAAACCATTTAAAAAAAACATGTTTTTCTGGAGTTTTTTGTTTTTTTATAATTTCAATTTTTACAACACAAATTATTTAATTCATAAACTAATAGCTCTAAAACTAAAACTTATATTTATATTGATAAGACCTAAAAACCATCAGTTCAGGGTAGCCTAGTATGTACGGTAGTATATAACAGTGATGTAGGTCTCGAGATCGGTCTCGGTCTCGAGACCGATCTCGAGACCCAATTTGCAGATCTCGATCTCGATCTTGGTCTCCGCTATTTAGATCTCGGTCTCGATCTCGGTCTCGACAGACGCGGTCTCGGTTTTTCTCCCCGAGACCTTTCGAGACCTCTCGAGACCGTAATGAGAAATACATGTTATTGGCATACTCATGATGGTGGCTTGGTTGAACAGACACAATTCAGAATGTTTATGAAAGTTTGTAAAAATAAGGGACTCTAGGTATTTACTAATCAGTCACCCTGTTTTGAGTTGCCGCGACCGTCAGATTAATTTTATTGAAAATGGAAACACTAAATAGAGAATTATTTATATATTATTTATTTATTTATTTATTTATTATTTATATTTATTCATTATACCGGTATATTTTTTATCATTAAAATTCATTATAGATCTCTTTGGGCTCAGTGGATGTTGAATTAATGTTATATATATATATATATATATATATATATATATATATATTATATATATATATATATATTATATATATTTAGGGTGGTCCTCAAAAACGAATTTTTTATTTTTACTGCTCCCACCCGATAAAGTAGTTCCACTTCATAAAAAAATTATTTTGGCAAAGTTTTTACCAGATCCGATAATATTTAGGGGTGGCTGTCAAACTTTAAATTTTGAACGAAATCCTTAAAATGGGCAAAATCTGCAGCATCTAAATTTGCTGGCCACTTGTGGTACCTATCTGAGGAAATGGTGGGATTGGCACTGTTTGATGCTTCTGTATCAGTAGACACAAAAAGATTAATTGTAAAGGGAATTAATGAGACAGAAGGCAGCCTAAATGTCCTAAACGTGTGAGCCTTCGTCAAGATCATCTCCCAACATTGGATTCCTTGAGCACGAGAAACTCTTTCAAGCTTATACGGGCCCTCAATATCAATACTGCATTTATGCAAAAAGACCCGTCAACATGGGACTCAGATGATGAGTTTCAAGAGGCTCTTCGGAAAGTTGAAAACATCAAGGTCGTGAACGACAATGCCGAACGCGGGATTGCACTTATCCAGGATTATAGTGGAAAAAACACTAAGAATGAAGAACAACTTCAATACCTATTGAAAGTCGTGGAGCAACACAGGAAGAAATATCCTGAACCTACTAAGAAGATCTTAAACAGTGAGCTACAGTGAGTGGTCTTGCCAGCCATGACGATTCAAAATAGTACGTCATCAGTGTTATGTATAACGCTTATAATTTAAAATATATATGCAAAATAAAAATCTTTTAACTACACATTATATCAGTGGTTCCCAAGTGGTGATCCATTGATCCCTGGGGGCCAACTGAGATTGTTCAGGGGGTCAATAGAAAACCCCCGCCTTGAGCGGGTAATACCCATCGTAATGGGGGGGGGGGACTGACGGGCAGTTTTGTGGTAACTTCAAGCTTCGACAGCCACCTCTAATTATTATCCGTTCGAGCTCAAATTGAAGCAGAATTATTTTCTTATTAAGTGGAACAACTTTATTGGGTGGGAGCATGTAAATTACCAAAAAAAAATATCGCCTCTATAAGGGAGGACCACCCTAATATATATATAAATATATATATATATATATATATATATATATATATATATATTATTTAGACCTTATGCTAATTGCCATGCCTCTGTTTATAGTACCGATATGTCAATTTATTTTTCATAGAAATGGTGTTGGAAAAATGCTATACAGGAAGCTCAAGCACGGAGAATGAGCAGATACAGAGAGACAGCGCTCATTCTCACAGCAGCGATGACGAAATAAAACAGTCAAACCAAAGTTCCGAGACTAATGGCAAAATATCAAAGCTATCGGTAGAAGCAGAAGAACGTTGAAACTGGGAAGATTTTGAACCGCAGGGAACAGTTGCGGCGGTACCTCTTACAGATCGATGAATCTCATATTTTAGACAACTGCTCTCCAATAAAGTTTTGGCACCAGAAAAGGGATAAATTCTCATCACTGGCCAATATTGCCATGACTGTTTTAACAGTGCCTGCCTCTAATGCTCCAATTGAGCGTGTATTTAGCCATGGAGGCATAATAATGAGGCCCCACAGAAGTCGAACTTCAGCAGATCTTCTGAGCATGCTGATGTTCCTTAAGTGTAATGAGCACCTATCATGCTTTAAATAAATGCACAAGTCAAACCTTCTGTAACAGATATAAAAGAAGTAAATAAATAAAAAGTATGTATATATATATTCATTTTTTAATTTATAGGTTACACTTTTTGCATTCAACACACTACATCTGAGAAAGTAGTTATTAGTTTATTAATATACTTAACATAGTCTAATTTCCATAGTAGTGTAAAACAAATTGAAAGGGCATGAGCTTGGTCTCGATCTCGATCTCGGTCTCGAATTTTAAGGGTCTCGATCTCGGAAGGTAGATCTCGATCTCGAACCTTTGATCTCGGTCTCGATCTTGGTCTCACAGGATCAGGTCTCGGTCTCGGTCTCAGTCTCGGACTTGGTGGTCTCGACTACATCACTGGTATATAATATAGCTACCTTGCACTAGCAGGCCTATTTAATAGTGGCATTGCACATAAAAGGATTGAAGTTACCTGTATCAATTACATTATAAACGCATGTAGCTACAAATATAAATGTTGTTATTAGGTTTATTTTCATTTTTGTGAAGTTAGCACTTCTTACATCTAACATCTTCCAATTAAAAAATGAGACAGTCAGCAATTCTAATTTCTGAGTACCAGTACCTAATTGAGTTATCTAAGTTAAGTTTATTTTTTTTTTAAAAACCATTGGTTTTTTTTTTTTTTTTTAAAACCATGGGTTTTTTTCAACCCTGTATATATGTAATAGTGCCATGGTTACAGGTTTCCCACATAAATCAATTATTTCGAAAACACGGTACAACAGAAACGGTCGATGCGGAACCTCTAAATGTACTTCGATCGGGCTCAAACTTCATATTTAGGGTTTTCTCATCCAACCAAACAATATGACTAAGGGCCATTCGAAATTTCCAAATTCTAAAAACTGCCCCTATAGAGTGTGGCACCCTATTTATACATATATATATATATAATATATATATATATATTATATATATATATATATATATTAGGGTGCTACATAAAAATCATTTTTTGATTTTTAGGACGGCCCTTTGTTGGATTGTTAGGTTGGGTGAAAAAGCCCTGAATATGAAATTTTAGCTAAATTGAAGGATATTTAGGGGTTCCGCATCGACCATCTCTGGCGTACCACGTGTCAGAAGTAATGAGTTTCTCCAAGAAATTGCTCCAGCTCCAAGGGGTAAAGTAACATGTACAATGTCAATATAAATGCTATCATATACCATGGCGTAGAGGACAGTCACAGCTATATTTCCATAGCATTAAGTTTATTCCATCTCCAATATTTTTTTTTATATTAATATTTTTGTCGCGGTTCAAAAGTTTTTTTTCAAAGTTTCACCTTAATACGTTTTGCTTTGTAATCCAAACCACACCAACCGGCAACCAGCTTATAACAACACAATACGCAACTAGCAAACAGTGCAAACACCTTAACAATATTGTTCAACATTATTTCATAATTAATTGGAATAAACTTGTCCCACCATGCCTGGGTAGCAGGATACTATTCTCTGTGTGTAATGTTATTAATAATACAAAATCATTAAATCAATTTCAATTTTATTGCAACAAAACAACTTAATATTATTAAAATAAAAAACATTTTATTCCGTATTAATCATAGTAATATACTGAGCCTACTGGCCATATAAATCAAAATAATAACTAAGAAATAAAGTATATACGATTATACATTGTTATACAGGATTAATAGGAGTAACACCCTATAAAAATGAAGCAAATTCAAATATACCATAAAGTACTCCCAAACCCGTTAAGGATTTCCGCTGCGGGCGCTCGGGTGCTCTTTGCGGTGCTTCTCAACGACTTGCATCAAGTACTGCCGTTGCTCCTCGTCCTTGGTGAGTGCGAGATTGTAGTTCTGCATCAGCGCGACCCCTCGCTCCGCCCGGACATTGACAACGCTCAACGTAGAGACACGGCGTTTCCCCGCCAGGTAGGACGCATTGTTCGACCAGGTAGCCGGCTCCAACTCTAGGAAAGAAGTATTGATCGCGAGCCGCTCGAAAAGAAGCGTGCTGGATGTCGTGCAAAAGTCTGCGACTGTCTTTCGCTCGAGCTCCTCCGGGCAGACGTCCAGGGCAATGCGCTTGGGTGGCTCCTCGGTGCCCTCGACATCCTTGATGGCCGTCGCAATTCGACTCTTCTCCTCCAGCGGAGTGTCGTCATCGAAGAGAGCGAGGGCGGCCAGGTGTTCACTCAGGTACCAGAGATGTCGTCGAAACACAGGGGAGGTAGCCTTGGACACGTCCTTGTCCACCTTGTCGTAGTCAACCAGCGCCTTGAGCATCGCCAGGTCAGTTCGAGGGGCAGCGGCGGGAAGGGGCGCCGTAAACCAGGCCGGAATGTAAACCAGCAGCGCAAAGTTTACGAAGCGCAGGATGCCCCGGGCCTCGCGAGCCTTAATGGGGAGCTGCTGCCGGAAGAGGTGGAGCTTGATGGCGTATATCACTTTGGCCATCCACCGGGCGCGGTGGAGTGCGCCCGGTCGCATGAAGCGCACACCTCGCTGGGGGACGCCTCCAAGCGCTATGATCGCCAGCTCCAGGAGCTCTCGGTAGTCGTCCCGCGGCTGGCCCTTGGTGATGTGACCCTTGAAACGCGCGATCAGATCGTCTCGCGCCTTGAGCAGCGGCTTAGTAAGGTCTTCCTTGGAGATGGCGCTGAATTGGTCGGTGCAGACGGATTGCCAGCGCTCCTTCAGTCGCGAGAACAGTTTAATGTCAGGACCAGAGGAGGGGCCCATGCACTCGATGAAGGCTTTCTCTGCCACCAATTCTAGCATGTGGTGCCGACAGGCCAGGTTCAGCAGCTGGCGGTGAAGGCCCTGCTCGATGAAGACGCAAGCGCCCGAAACGACGCCCGTGTTGGCAGCTGTCGTGTCAAAGGAGAGCCCGACGACACGATCAGCGATTCCCCAGTCATCCAACGAGTTCAGCACAGCATCTGCTTGGGCGCGACCAGTTCCAGCAGGCAGCTTCGGCACGGAGAGAAGTTTGTCGACGCCGTCGCCGGACACGACTATGGCGAGGCGATCGACCTTCTTGCCGCTGAAGTCGGAGACCATCTTCCCGTCCCAGTGAACGATGAGCGGGACACTGGGATCGAACGTCATCTTCACTTCTTTGGCGATTTCCCCTCGATGACGCAATCGCCAACGCCGAATCGTCTCGTGACTGAGAGCCAGTTCATCTGTGTCTTGAATATCCAGACTGGAAGCAGCTGCTTTCATGAGTTGAACGGCTCCACGGTTGCTTGTTTTGGTCCGGTCCAGTGCCGACGCTAGGTCTTGAGTCATAATGTTCTTTTTGCGACGGCGCTTTGTAGGTGGATTGGTTTCCTCTTCTGTCGAGCAATTAGGCGACGACGACGAGTTTGATGATGTAAGGGTTGCTGTTGCCAGTGATTGCTCTGATTGCTTTTGGCGTTGCCTTTCTTTGGCAGCTTCACGCGCGGATGCACGTTGCTCAATTCCAGTGAGGATTTTGTCCACCCCGGACATGACACCACGGCGACCCTTTTCGCGTTGAGCAAGAAGGAAGTCGCGATCCTCCTGGATGGTGATGACGGAGAGGGCGTTGTCGAGAGCCACGTCAAAAATGTCATCGAGTCCCTCGGTGAAGGCCGCCCTGGCTGCCTCACCTGTGGCGCCGGACCGCTTCCGGCTGCGCTGCAGTGCCTGCCAATTGTCGTAAAGTCTAAGCAGTTTTCGCGCGGCGCTTTTGGAGGTCATGGTCGGGATTCTGGCCATAGCCCAGAAAGTATACACCTCGACGATCACATTACGCGCCGCCTCGGCTAGAAGTTGTTTTTGCACCTTATGAAACTGTATAAACCGGCGAAGCACTTCACCATTTGAAGGTAACCTGTTTCCCGTTAGGGGGCTTGGGTTGGCGTGTCCGATTAGCCATATCTCGGTCTTGGATCTCAGTGAGCTTGCGGTAGCCATCACGAGATGATCACGCGTTGAATGCGTGAAGGAGACTGATTGACTGAAGACTGTGACAGTGTGACTCACCACACTAACCCGGCGTTGCGCTGTTGCCAGATCTCAATGCTGAAAAGTAGTGAAAATATATACAATGAGAAGCAAATATTAATTATAAATATTTAAATTTATGAAATGCATAAATTATAGCAATATATATGCAGGGTTGGCTGGTTTAAAAAAAACCATGGTTTAAACCATGGTTTAAACCATTTAAAAAAAACATGTTTTTCTGGGTTTTTTTGTTTTTTTATAATTTCAATTTTTACAACACAAATTATTTAATTCATAAACTAATAGCTCTAAAACTAAAACTTATATTTATATTGATAAGACCTAAAAACCATCAGTTCAGGGTAGCCTAGTATGTACGGTAGTATATAATATAGCTACCTTGCACTAGCAGGCCTATTTAATAGTGGCATTGCACATAAAAGGATTGAAGTTACCTGTATCAATTACATTATAAACGCATGTAGCTACAAATATAAATGTTGTTATTAGGTTTATTTTCATTTTTGTGAAGTTAGCACTTCTTACATCTAACATCTTCCAATTAAAAAATGAGACAGTCAGCAATTCTAATTTCTGAGTACCAGTACCTAATTGAGTTATCTGAGTTAAGTTTTTTTTTTTTTAAAACCATTGTTTTTTTTTTTTTTTTTTTTAAACCATGGTTTTTTTCAACCTTGTATATATGTAATAGTGCCATGGTTACAGGTTTCCCAGATAAATCCATTATTTCGAACACACGGTACAACAGAAACGGTCGATGCGGAACCTCTAAATGTACTTCGATCGGGCTCAAACTTCATCTTTATGGTTTTCTCATCCAACCAAACAATATGACTAAGGGCCATTCGAAATTTCCAAATTCTAAAAACTGCCCCTATAGAGTGTGGCACCCTAATATATATATATATATATATATATATATATATATATATATATATATATATATATATATATATATATATATATATGTATATAATATATATATAGGTGTATATATAATATATATAAGTTATGTATATATAATATATATATATGTATATATATGTATATATATATATATATATATATATAATATATATATACACATCTATACACAGGGTGTTTCAGGAGGAAAGGTCAATACTTCGGGAGGTGATAGTATCGGTCATTGTGAGAAAAAAGTTCATATGAACATGTGGCTAATTCTGAATGGTTATGGAGATACAGCTGTTTGAATCTACAAATACAAAAGCATTGTTAATGGTAATTAAGAAAGAGAAACCAATTACTGTTTCTAACATTTAATGTTTAAACATTGGCATTTTGAATGGTATCAGATACAGAAATGACAAATTTGTTACAGTTTACAATGCGTTTTCGAAAATCCCACCGTCAACCTCAATGCACTTTGCAACTCGTGTGCGAAGATCCCGTGTTGTTCGTTTGAGTTGAGCTTGACGTTCCTTTATGCGGGCAGCAGCATCCAAAATGCGCGCGAGCAATTCGTCTCGTGTATCCACCTTTCTTTTGTAAACTTGACTTTTCATCCACCCCCACAAACAATAATTTAACGGACCTGGCCGATCCATCGACCAGGGAAAGTTTGATTTAGGTATTGCATCACCAGACGGGTAGAATGTGGAGGAGCTCCGTCATGCTGAAAGTACATACCAGCGCGTGTAGCCAAAGGAACATCCTCCAATAGTCCTGGCAAATCATTTTGCAGAAATTCTAGGTAACTTTGTCCTGTAAGACAATTCTTTAAAGTAACAGGGCCAATCAGCTGATCATCGATGATACCGCACCACACATTGGCAGAGAAGCGATGTTGAAAATTTGTTTCTACACTTGCATTTGGATTTTTGTCTGACCACCGATGAGAGTTACGAGTGTTGTTGATACCGTCACGGGTGAAAGTAGCTTCATCGGTGAACAGTATTAATCGAAGCAATCGGCGATTAACATTTACCCAATGACAAAATTCCAGTCGCATGGCAGCGTCTCATGGTTGAAGGTGTTGTACACGCTGTACATGATATGGATGCAAGCCTTCCTCACGTAATGTTCGCCATACTCTTGTGTGCGGTACACCGAGACGTGTAGAAATTCTTCGTGAGCTAGTAGTAGGACTACGCTCTACCAACTGAAGAATGTTTTCCACTTCATCCACATCTTGTTGACCTTCACGTTCAGATGAAACATGAGCGCTGGGAAGTGCACCAATCTCACGCAATGTGTTGAAAACCCTGGTAAACACTCTTCGATTCGGAATTCTGCAGTTCGTAAACCGTCGACGGTATTCTGCAACAGCAGCTGTTGCACTTCCATCGCGAAAACCGTAGACATACACCATATCTGCATATTCGGCATGTGTGAAGGTTTGTGGCATTCTTAACACTGCTTCAAACACCAAACAATGTCACTCACAACAGTCAGCTGTCGATTGGCTTATGTTACATGCTTAGATTACAGCTTACATGGTTCAAGGTTATAGGGGAGGGAAGGGGGAGAAAGAGCTGCGCACGCATCAGATTCAAACAGCTCTATCTCCGTAACCATTCAGAATTAGAGACATGTTCATGTGAACTTTTTTCGCACAATGACCGATACTATCACCTCCCGAAATATTGACCTTTCCTCCTGAAACACCCTGTGTATATGTGTGTGTGTGTGTGTGTGTGTATATATATATATATATATATATATATATATATATATATATATATATATATATATATATATATATATATATATATATGTATATATATATATATATATATATATATATATATATATACACAAAATATATATATATATTTGTTTTTTAATTGGGGTTGTTTAACCTCCTTCGCAACATCTAAGGTCATATGACGGAGGGGACCTACAGCTTTAAGTGGGATCCGAACCACGGGTCGCTACATAATCTGGGCGCAGAGGACCCGATGTCGCTTAAATCCGCTGATCTCCAGGAAGCGGTGTTACATCGGCCACGACGTAGCCCATATATATATATATATATATATATATGAATATATATATGTGTGTATATATATGTGTATATACATTTTAACTGCAAACAACACAAAGTATAATGTAAAGAACGACGCTTGTGTAGAAGAGCGTTCCGCACAAGATGAGGAGGGAGAACGAACAAATGAAAAATGAGGTACCTCCCGGGAATCGAACCGGGATCATCCGATTGCCGGTCAGATATGCTATCCACTACACCAAGGACCTCGATCAATCTGAAGTCGTAATTCTCCTACATACGAGCAGAAACCAATGCCCTGAGGGGGCACCTTCGCATGCCGTACATATATACATTTTAACTGCAAAGAACACACAGTATAATTAATGTAAAGAACGACGCTTGTGTAGAAGAGCGTTCCGCACAAGATGAGGAGAGAAAACGAACAAATGAAAAATGAGGTACCTCCCGGGAATCGAACCCGGGATCATCCGATTGCCGGTCAGATATGCTATCCACTACAATTGTTCATTCATTTGTTCGTTCTCCCTCCTCAGCTTCTGCGGAACGCTCTTCTACACAAGCGTCGTTCTTTACATTAATTATACTGTGTGTTGTTTGTAGTTAAAATGTATATATGTACGGCATGCGGAGGTGCCCCCTCAGGGCATTGGTTTCTGCTCGTATGTAGGAGAATTACGACTTCTGATTGATCGAGGTCCTTGGTGTAGTGGATAGCATATCTGACAGGCAATCGGATGATCCCGGGTTCGATTCCCGAGAGGTACCTCATTTTTCATTTGTTCGTTCTCCCTCCTCATCTTGTGCGGAACGCTCTTCTACACAAGCGTCGTTCGTTACATTAATTATAATGTGTGTATATATATATTTGATATTTGATAATGGTAATATTTTGGATAATATTGTGGTTAATGAAAGGGAAGGTAATGCGCTATAGTGATAAAATGAAAATGTGTAAACCACCGGGGCCGGATTCCATATATCCCATACAACAAAAAGAATTAAAAGAAAGCATTATTGTGTCGCTAACAAAGATTTTTAATGCGTCTATTTCTTAGGGGTACCAGATAATTTCAAGTTAGCAAATGTAACACCTATCTTTAAGAAAGGCGATAAAGGCGCAGTGGGAAATTATAGGCCAATCAGTTTAACGTCTGTTGTAGGTAAGCTACTGGAATCAATAATTAGGGATCGTATAGTCGAACACTTAGACTTGCATAACTTGGTTAGAAATACGCATCACGGTTTAAGGCGAAACAAATCTTGCTTAACTAATCTTTTAGAATTTTTACGAGTCATTGAGCGGTTGATGTAGTGTATTTAGATTTTCAAAAAGCGTTTCACCCCGTAACGCACAAAAGACTCATTGAAAAAACTAAGGCTCATGGAATCAGGGGTGTAGTAATAAATTGGATAGAAGAGTGGTTGCGAAGTAGGAAACAGAGGGTGGTCGTTGATGGAGGGGAGTTGTGTTGGGCTAATGTAGCGAGCGGCCTTCCTCAGGGTTCTGTATTGGCACCCCTTGCTTTTTCTTATATATATTAACGATTTAGGGTCAGCCTAGTCAGTACAGTTTGAAAGTTTGCGGATGACACGAAGATGTTGTTGTTTATTTAGCCGATCAGCCCACCCTCATCGAGCATGCCGGTGGCACGCAGGTAACCGATCGCCCTCTCCGGAGTGGACCAGAGGTTCAGCGCACTAGTGATGTTGTGTTGTGTTCTATGTTGTGCTAGAGCGGTACAGTTTGTCATAATGTGTTCAACTGTTTGTGGTGTGTCCTGGCACAGGTGGCACGTGTCGTCTGTGGAGTTGTCTAGTCTGTGTTTATATGTCCGTAAGTTGGGGTGATGTCCACATCGGAATCGTACTAAGTTAACTCGATCCGATCTGCTCAGGCTGATCTTGACCTCTTAATGGGTCGCGGCTTCACACCTAGGACCGCATTCGGACCGAGTCGTGTCAGTGCTTTGTGGGTTAGGTGTGTGTGTATGTGTTTTCTGTACTGTGTGATGTCTGTTGGGCGTGGAATGGAATGGAGTATTTGGTTATAATGTCTCTCTGGTGTTCTCTTAATGGTGCGAGTTGTCGGTGCACGATTGTACATGTAGTGGCAAGGGTGTTGTGGGTTAGTTGTCGCTGCTGCCATGAATTGTGTTCCCCTCATGTCTAAATGTTCCCTAACTTTCAGTACTTTTGTTTCTGTGTGCAGGTGTTCTATTGGCGTTGTTTGAATGCATCCTGTAATGATACGAAGTGCGTTGTTTTGTATTGTTTGTAAGGTCTTTATGTGTGTGTTTGATAATGGGTGCCCAGCATGGGCTAGCATAGTCCATAACTGAGCGAATATATTGTTTGCATGCGAGTGATGTTGTTTCCTGCTGGTGTCCAAAGTTTGTGCCTGTTAGTACCCTAAGCGTGTTAAGTCTTGACGTACATTTGTTTTTAATGTCCTGAATGTGGTTTGCAAAAGATAATGACGTGCTGTATGTGACCCCAAGTATTTTGGTCCTGTGAGTGTGTGGAATGTTGGTGTTGTTTAGTGTAAGGTGTGGAGTTACGTGGTGTTCTTTTGTGTTGCTTGTAAGCAAGGTGATGGTTGATTTTGTGGGCGCTACTTTGAGTCTATTGTGTGTGAGCCACTCTTGTATACTGTTTATATATGTTTGTAGGTTATCTGTAGCGGTGTCGATGTTGTTGTTGGTGGATGTTAGAGTGATGTCATCTGCATATGATGATAAGGTAAGCTTGTTATCTATGGGTGTCGGAATGTCATGCATGTATAAGTTCAACAGTGTTGGTGAGAGAACAGAGCCTTGAGGGTCCCCGTTAGGAAAAAGCTTGTTTTTGGATGATTTGCCATTAAATGTGACATGTGAGTATCTTCCTGAAAGATAGTTGCTCAGCCACCTTTTGGTTTTATTGTGCATGTTTGTGTTGAGTAGTTTGTTTATGAGAAGGAAGCGTGGGATAGCATCAAATGCTTTACTAATGTCTACTGTTGCCAATAGTGTACGCTGAGCTGGTCGTCTGGAGTTGATGCCATCCATGATATGCTGGGTGAGGTTAGTGAGTAATGTCGTGGTTGAGTGGTGAGGTCTGAATCCATGTTGAGTAGGCGATAGTGGTATGTGTGGGTTGGTGATTTGTAAGATCAGTCTTTCTGTTACTTTGGAAGGTGTGCATAGAAAAGTAATGGGTATGAATATGTGCTGATATTTGTGAGAGCTAGTATTCCCTGTGGGCCCAAGTGTTTAAGGTGTATGTTAGATATGCTGTCTGGTCCAGTAGCCTTCGAATTCTTAATGTTTTTGATGATCTTGGGGGTCTGGTCTGTATTGAAGGGTGTAATGGTCGTGTCGAGTCTGTAGGTTTTCTTGTGTCTGGCTGTTTGTCTGTCTGCGTGTTTCTGGTTGTTGTCTCTGTTTAAGTGACTTATCTTTGCGTAGTGATTAACTAGAATATTAGCTTGTTGTTTGTATGTTGGGATATTATTTTGGCTGCGACAGATAGCCGCGTGTGAGGTGTGAATGGCGCTGTTAGAGTGGGTAATGCTGTTTATAGTCTTTTATAGCTTGGATGTATCTGTAGAGTGGTTTAGTGTTGTTATGAATTCCCTAAATGTTTGTTTGTTTTTCTTTGTTTGTTGTTTATTTCTGTGTTGAGCTGTTGTATCTGCTGTTTTATGGCTTCTGTATGTGGGGTTTGTGTGTTATGTTTGAGGTTGTTACGTTGCCTTATGAGGTGGGCTATTTCTCCAGTGTAATTTGGGTTGTATTTCCAAATGTTGTCCTTGGGTATGTGTTTGTTTGCATTATTGATGATCTGATTAAATGTCTTGAGTGTTGTATTGATGGTTATGATGGGTGTGCTGTTTAATGTGGTGAATTGTTCCTCAGTCTGTATTTTGAACTGTTCCCAATCAGCTTTCTTGTAATTTCTGCAAGTGACACGAAGTTGGGTGGTAGGGCAATTAATGACGAAGATAGAGGTAAAATCCAGGAAGATCTGAATAAAATCGTTGATTGGTCAGTCACATGGCAAATGAGATTTAACGTCGATAAGTGCAAAATTTTACATATAGGTTCGCGTAACAGTAATTTTGCGTATAGTATGTCAGGGAAGGAGTTAGCAAGCGTAGAGCAGGAAAATGATTTAGGAGTTATAGTCATTGGTGATTTAAAAGTAGCGAAACAAAGTACAGCAGCTGTCAATAAAGCGAACAAAGTGCTAGGTTTTATAGCTCGGAATTTTGAGTACAAATCGCGCGATATTATTGTTCCTCTTTATAAATCATTAGTTAGGCCCCATTTGGAGTACGCGATCCAATTTTGGAATCCGCATATGCGAAAAGATATAGACAAAATCGAAAGAGTTCAAAGACGAGCAGCTAAGATGATTCCGTCACTTACGTCGAAGTCGTACGATGATAGGCTTAAGGAGTTAAAATTGACTACACTCGAGACTAAGAGGCTAAGGGGTGATTTAATCCAGGTTTTCAAAATTATGAATGGGTTCGATAACGTAGACAGAGATAGCTTTTTCGAAATACCTCAATATAAGAGGACTTGAAATAATATAACGGTTGTAAATTGACAAGTAGAAGGTTCGAGACAGCAGTTGCCAAAAACTTTTTACACAGAATAGTAAATAGGTGTAATAGTTTGCCGGTAGAAGTAATTATTAGCACGTCCATAAACATGTTTAAAAATCGATTAGACGCATATGTTGATAGATTGGGTATAGTTTATGGTAGTAAAATTAAGGCTTTGTGGTTCGGTACCCACGTAAAGTTGTAGGTCCTCTCCGCCACCACGGAGGACATGCACAATACACAATTACGAACACAGTTGGGTAGACCAGCCATGAGTGGATCCTATGATATTATATATATATATATATATATATATATATATATATATATATGTGTGTATATATATATATATATATATATATATATATATATACAGGGGTTGGACAAAATAATATGAACACCTTGATAAATGGCGGTTTTTATTCTTAATATGGAGTTGGTCCTTCTTTAGCGGCAATAACAGCTGCAATGCGTCAGGGAATTGATTCATACAGCTTTTGGACAGTGGCTAGAGGAATCCTGAGCCATTCTTCGAGCAAACCCTGCTCCAGTTCCTCCAAAGACGCCGGCGGTGGGAATCGGCTTCTGACCTGCTGCTCCAACTGACCCCACAGATGCTCGATAATGTTAAGATCCGGGGATTGTGGAGGCCAATCCAAGCGTTCTACTTCACTAACATGCTCTTCAAACCAGTTTTTAACGACCCCAGCGGTGTGGATTGGTGCATTATCATCCTGGAAGGCGGCGCCGCCATTGGGAAACAGCGTTTGGACCATGCGATGGACCTGGTCAGCTAATATTGACAGATAGACCTGGGCGTTAACCCTACCATGCAGTACTACAGCTGGGCCAAGAGTATTCCACGATATTGCTGCCCAAACCATCACAGATCCGCCTCCATGCTTAACGGTTGGGGTCAGGCAGTCGGGGTCATAAGCATCTTTAGGCTGTCTCCAGACGTAAACTCGACCGGAACATGGAAATAGCGTAAAGGAGGATTCGTCGGAGTAGACTACATTCTTCCACCGGTCCATTGACCAATTCTTATGGTCATTACACCATTTTCTGCGCGGCTCAATGTTGATGTGCGAAAGGAAGGGTTTGACAATTGCAGCCTTCCCATGGTATCCAGCTCCATGGAGCTCGCGACGTACAGTTCTGGTCGATACCGGGCTTGCAAGATGCTGGTTAAGCTCTGCAGTCACTTTTGGAGCTGTGATCTTATGGTTCTTTGTCACAATGCGCTTTAGCACCCGGCGGTCTCGATCACACAGCTTCTTCTTGCGTCCACTATTGCATTTGTCGGTGCTTGTCTTTCCATGGTTTTGGTATGCAGACATGACCATAGAGACAGTTCTTCTGGATACATTGAACATCTGAACGGTTTTCGTCACCGATGCACCAGCCATCCGCGCTCCGACAATTTGCCCTCTTTGGAAGTCTGACAGGTCTTTCATAACTGCTAATTCATAATTCACTCAGATCTGTAAAAACAACGTGAGGGTTATAACATGACGTATACACTCTCTGTTACGCATTTAAATAGGTTTGCCAGTCATTTGACCGTTTACTTTGTGTCTGAGCAGTCCGTAAAGATAACCGGTGAAATCGGTGGGTGTTCATATTATTTTGTCTAACCCCTGTATATATATAATGAATAAAACCACGAAGGTAAAAGAAGCACAAAGTGGTGCTCACCACTTTGAGCACCACTTTGTGTTTCTTTTCCCTTCGTGGTTTTATTCATCATAAATATTTTTCACGTGTCACTTTCGTGAAATAATGTTCATATAGATATATGTTTACCCCTCCGTCTGTGGCCTTGGTTGGTTCAAAGTCGACGGGGGTTCTGGTTTGGTGGCAGCAACGGATTTGTTATTCGCAGTAGTTTCTTCTATACTACTCTCCGAGTTGTTCTTGTAGTGAATCGGAGGATTCTGTAGAGCTCTCTGAAGGTTCCCCGATTCTTCTTGTAAAGTACCGGAAATTATTTTTCTCTATTTTGATCACTAAGTTCTCTGAAGAGAGCAAGGCTCGAAGGAGAAGATAAAGACTTTTTCTTACTGTAATTTACTGCTAAAATGTACAGGTAGTGCTCAGCCTCCAAGTCTATTTCTGAATAATAATTTGAAAATTTACCTGGGTTTATATACCCAGATTTTGTGGACATCATTATTATTTAATGTTGACTTGGTTAGTTTTTAATTCTCTATAGGCTGCATTATTTTTGCACAACATTTGAAGATACATTAAATTTTTTAGCTGTGGTAACGTTTAAACAGATAAAGAAGATATTTGAGGATGGGGCCATATTTTTATCTTAAACTGCATCATTTCAGATCTGATGTTATCATGATCTGCCGAGTTAACTAAAAATGGAAATTGTCCTATGCATCTTTACATTAAAATATGCATATGAGCAAAAATTAAAGGTTTAAGATTTACAATTAAACGTTTAGGCTAGACATGACCATCTTTTATAATGAAGAGAAAATGTATACAAAAAATGAACATTGCAAAATTTAATCAGGATTCGTTATTAAGCTAAATAAAAAAAAATGATTAGGTAATTTAAAAAGAAAAGTCACCACTTATTTAGCAAAAGTAGAAAGCAAAAATAAATTTTTTTATCCGAATTTGTATTAGGCGATTTTGGTCCTTATGTAAACAGAAATATATGAACGTATATTAGGGTATATCATGCTCAGGTCGAATGTTGAAAAACTTGGAATTTCAAGATTCGCAGTATGTATTCCTATGTAAAACTGAATTGTAAGTTGGGTTCATCTTCTGCAACATTTGCGAAAAATCGCATTTAAGTGTTCAAAATCGCACTTTTTTGTCGAAAAATGGGATTTTTGGCCAATTTCAAAGACTTGGTAGCCTCAAATGACCTCCATATGTTCCATATTGTTCACATACACCCTTAAGCATTTCTAGGGGCAGGCTTGAACCCATTTAAGGCCAGCCAAAGTGGTTCATAACCCCTAAAATAACCAAAATCACCCAAAAATGGCCCAAAACTAAGGAATTGTATGATTTTTAGTCTCCTATACACCACATTTCGCGGCTGTTCTCTTCATCAGGCAGAATCTTTTTGTTCTTTTTTCTTGGTCTTGCATTTTCTTTTTTTTTAGAAACGCCTTCACCAATTTTTATTTATTTTATTTTCGGCATCAGAGTGTGATGGCAGCTGCCCCCACCTTTCCGCAAGCTGCTGTGACGTTCAACTTTTTTTTTGCAATTGCAATTCTTCTTTAATATTTGTATAAGTCCCTCCTCCACTCCCATCTTGTAATAATATGCTGATCAACTGAATGTTTTGAGATTTTTTATTCTGAAAGCATCCTGATTTGTCTAGCAGGTCTTGTAGAGATCTAAAACATGTTCATAATGTCTTGCTTTGACTTGAAAACTGGCATCAATTCTGTGATCGATCCTAGCACGAACAAAACCATCTCTTCTCTCTTGCCCATACACTGCATGAGCTGCAGCTGAAACTTCCTGGACTGATCTTTCACAGCTTTGAGTGTGAACTGAGAAGTTCTCAACTTCAAGTGGAGACCTAAGAAGCTCCTCAACTTCTCCTCTTGACATCTTACAAGTGAAGAGTGGCTCATACAGTTTCTCCTTATCCCAATTAATCAGAGTAATTGGAGAAGTGGCATCAAAATTCAGTTTAGGGTTTCTATGAGTTTTCAGACTCATGTCTCCATACTCAGACTTACCGCTGATCTTCTTGATCATCTCAACCCCCGATGCCCTCTCCTCCTCATCCTCACTGCACAGGAGAGAGGCAATGAGGTTCTCACTGTGAGCATGATATGCTCCACGAACTATTACAGAAGTGATTATGTTCCTGACTTCAGAGGTCTGGCTTCTCAGCAGTCCCAAAGCGGTCACAATATGGTGAGGTCCATACCTCATGTGGTGCTTCACCTTGATCTCAGAATACATCTTGAAGTAGAAGTCCAGGCAGAACTTCAGCAACACCTCCATCTTCTTCAACACCTCCCCCTTCAGACCATGCTGCCTCATCCACAGCATCAACAGAGCCTCACCTGTAGTCAGCCAGCGTGACTGATTCAGTGGGCCACACTTCAGACCAGCAACTTCCTTGCTCAAATCTCCTGTCTTGAGAGCTTTGATCAGTAGGTAGCAGTTCTTCTGGTCAGTGCTAAAGTTCTGTGCAATGTCTTCTGGCAGTTCAATTATATATTCTTCTCCTGGCAGAGCCTTGAAGCTAAAGTTGACAGGTATGTCATTGATCTTCTCCAAAAGTTTTCCTATTGGGCCACTGAACCCAGACTTGTGCGTGTAGGGAACATCAAGCTTGATGATCATGTGCCTGAGACTGAGTTCATTAATATGCAACTGGCATATCAGCCAGTGACACTTATGACCTAGTAGTCTCTCCAAGTGAATGATTGCTCCTCCATCAGGTCCTGTGTGTGTGTTGGTGGAGTCACCACCAAGGACCACAATACAGGGTGTCCCATAAGTCCGGCATCATAGGAGAAATTCATATTTTTCTATTTCTACAAACCATAATTCATATTTTTCTCTTTCTACCGGCAATAATGTCTGTGAGCAAGGAAGAATGAATCCAGATAATTCTACTCAGGAAATCGGAGTCAAAGAGAGGCCGCTGCTGAATTTAACAGACTGCATCCAGACCGCGAGCCAATAACACAGAGTTGTGTTAGCAGACTTGTTGCAAAGTTTAAGGAAACAGGATCCATAGAAGATAAACCACGCAGTGGACCTTCAAGGAGGTCCACTGACGATGATACAGCGACTGCTATCTGGCTCATTTTAACAGAAGTCCCAATAAGTCTCTTCGGCGATTGTCCGCCGAGACAGGAGTGTCGAAAAGTAGCATCCATCGCATTCTTCAGGCTCACAAATAGCATCCATATAAACTTCAGATCCTACAGAAATTAAGCGATGATCCCGACCGGCGGATGGAATTTTGTGAATGGGCTACGGAACAATATGCTCGGGATGCCAATTTCCCGTCCACCATTCTGTTCAGTGACGAGGCAGTTTTTTATGGAAATGGTGAGGTAAATCGACAGAACACCCGCTACTGGTCTCAAAACAACCCTCACTGGTATACTCTTCAAAGGAACAAGGTGCATCTCGGGTGATGGTATGGTGTGGCATTTGGAAGGATCGCATCATAGGCCCCCTCTTTTTCGATGAACATGTCACTGGAGGCACCTACCTACGTATGCTCAAGGAAGAAGCATTTCCCAGTGTCTTGAACGAAGAAGGAAATTTCCCAACATGGTTCCAGCAAGACGGCGCACCTGCACATTACAGCACCCAAGTAAGGGAATACCTGTACCAACAATTCCCTGGTCATTGGATAGGACGTCGAGGGCCTGTGGAATGGCCAGCTAGAAGCCCGGATCTCACACCACTAGATTTTTATCTCTGGGGTCACTTGAAAGCGCTGGTATACGCAGAGAAAATTAGGAGTGTTGAACATTTGCGGCAGCGCATTATTGGGGCATGTAACACCATTACTCCTGACATCATTCACCGTGTGCTTGCTGACTGGGTATCACGTCTGAATTTGTGTATTGAAAACAATGGTGGACATACTGAGCACGTTCTGTAAATAAAAGCTTTTGTTTTGCCTTTTTTTATTATTTTTCCTATGATGCCCGACTTATGGGATACCCTGTAGTATCTTTAGCACCATGAGCACTAATCCACTCAAACAGAGTCTGAGCTATCTTCAGTGCAGGTTTCTCATTTCCTTCAGGTTCTTCTGGTGTACAATGGAAGAGATACTTCCCCTCAGATTCCCAGGTAACACTGGAAGCTGCCAGTTTCTTCATTGTACCTCATGATCTTTGTCTTCATCTCTTATTTTCTATCAAAGAAAATTCCCTTGACCTCCTCTCCCTCTGTCCTTTTCTCCAGGACCTCCACCGGTGCACCTATTACAGACTCCTTGCCCCTCCACATCTTCATCCTGTCAACAGCTAGATATGCCTTATCAGCAGACAGATGGCCAGCTTCGATGAGATCTTGCAAGAAACCAGTTGCAATGGCTGCTGCAGGAGTGCTTGCCACCTTGAACCTGACTGCAGCCGCAGCAGTGCTTGAGATATCCATGTAGTTCCTCCTGGCAGAGGTAGAGACACTGCCAGTGTTGACACTGGAGCTTGTGCCTGATGCAGTACTGGAAAAATCTGTTTCAGCAGTAGGAACTGCTCTGCCTGGAGACTCCTGCAAGGAAGTCACCTCATCTTCATCATCACCAGCTCTAAGCAGTAGCTCCTTTTCTTCTTCCTCTTTTCTGTTTCTCTTCTCAGCTGCCTTCTGTTCTTCCTCCTTCCTCTTAGCAGCCTTCACCTGCTTTACTGTTTCCTTCACATCAACAGATGCCATCCGGAAGCCAGAAACTTCTGAGGTTTCGATCCTCTGGTAATGGAGCCACTCTAGCTCTAGCTTTGGAATCTTCTGAGGCAGAGGACAGTCACAGTTGACATGAACTCTAGCAGCACAGCCAGAGCAGCCAGATGCTTCAGTTCCACAGAGAGTGATATCATGTCTGCAGGTTGTTATGTCAAACAATGTTTCAAGTTCAGATATTCTCTTCTATCTCTCTTTGCAGCCTTCACTCTACCATTCACTAGGGCAATCATTTCATTCCACCTGACAAGAATCTTCCTGGCAATGGATGTCTCTTGAATGATCACAGGAGGAGTGAACTTGGTATTGTTTTTGCGCCACTGTGCCAGTACCAGTGATGCTAAGTCCTTAGCCAAATCTTGCAGAGGGTACGGAGCTCTCTTCATATCATCCAGAAGCAGCTTCTCTTTCTCTCTCCTCTTCCTGGAGGAGGATTCCTCTCTGAAACACAGCTCTCCAGGTTCGAACTTCTGTGGGAAATAACTGCTTGCCTGGACCCACCAGATCACTCAGCTTTAAACCAGAACTTTTTCTAGTATTTCGTCCTTGCTGAGCCATGGTGGCTACACAATCTTCACCAAGCTTTGTATCTGAAACATAGAAAATTATCACAGTGAAACTCTAGTAGCCTATAACAGCTGTTACAATGGTTTTGTTTGGTAAGAAACCGGTCTGTTACATTTGTACTACAGTGTATGTCCTGCAGAGCTGTTCTGTACATAACCAGAAAACAAAAAAGTGGAAATTTGAACACTTAAACGTGATTTTTAGCAAAGGTTCAAGGAAACAAACCCCTCCTAAAATTTAATTTTACATAGGAATACATACTGCCAATCTTGAAATTCGCGCTTCACTAAGCATGATACACTATACATATATCTATATATATATAAAATTTGGAACATGGGTGCTCATGCTTTTTAAAGCCACTTTGGTACTCGCGTGTAGTTTTTGGCATATTTAAACGAGAATTCATGTTATTTTGTTTTTCTGATATTTTAATTAGATCTGTAAGGGCATCATCTTTCGTACTTACAGCATATTTTCAAAAAGAAACTCGGATTAAAAGTTATTTTGATTTTCCTTGATTTTGGGCTCATTTTTTGTGATGCCCTAAATTTTTAGTATAGCTTTTGAAATTTAGGGCTTCACAGCAGGGGCGTACCTAAAGTATTTGGCACCCGGGGCGGATCCTTCCTTTGGCACCCCCCATAAATAATTTTAAAATTTAAACGCAGGAAAATATACTATGTTTGCAAGTAGATTTTTAAACAGTACAGTACTCTCATAAGCAAATTTGAAATAAGAAAAATGCAGGACATTAAAAATTCGGTGAACAGGTAATACTGCATTTTATTTTATACAAAAAAAAACAGCAAATCCAGTCTCAACGCTCAGCGGCTGAGCGTGAATCCTCTCTATTTACCTTTGAAGAATAGGCTGAGCCTCAGCCTATTCTTCAAAGGTAAATAGAGAGGATTCACAGTCTCTGCTTTCGAGCCTTAATTCCTGCAAATTGATCAATTACCTCATCAAAATTCACCACCTTTGCATATTCATGTTCAATTGAAAGTAAAGCCAAATTTGTCAATCTTGTCTGACTCATGGTCGAGCGAAAGACATTTTTTATCAATTTCAATTTGGAAAAACTTCTTTCACATGAAGCAATAGAGACACAGACAGTCAAAAAGACTCAAACACAGTGACAAGCTTGGCAAAGATTCACAAAAATCCCATTTCACAATAAACTCCAGAAACTGCAATGCTGTCCATTTCTTTGCCTCTTCAACGCTGATTTTGACAGCTTCCAAATGCCTCCGAAGTCGTCCAATTTCCAAACTGATATCTTCATTAGAGAATTCATCGAAAATCTGAGTCAAATTTGGAATATACTTCCGAAGTTCTTCTTCTGTTGCCACAACCAAAGTGTTTAGCTAAATAACAGCGAAGATTGGCAGAATTTGATCCATTGCCTTAGAACGAATCTCCAATTCTTGATGAAAGCGATCAAGACAATCAAACATAGCCCTTTTCACTTCCTCTGGCAATGTGAGACCAGCATCCTTTGCCATCTCTCCTGGCATCCTTTTTCGGAGCTTTACTCTCCCTCTTCCCTCCATAGAAATGTCCATTTCCTTACACTTTGTAGTTGCATAATGAATGGCCCTCTCCGCAATTTCACTGCGCTGATCTTCAAGAAACAGTTTTAGAG
This sequence comes from Bathynomus jamesi, assembly GCA_023014485.1. Classification (NCBI taxonomy): domain Eukaryota; kingdom Metazoa; phylum Arthropoda; class Malacostraca; order Isopoda; family Cirolanidae; genus Bathynomus; species Bathynomus jamesi. The sequence goes on along the minus strand of JAJOZX010002009.1, from coordinate 121,125 downwards.
CTTGGAGCTTCACAATGCACTTTTCAAGGCTGATTCCAACTGTTTGCAAATACTTTTGTGTGAGATTAATTTCTTCCAGGACTCACACCAGAAAGAAAGGTAACCCAAAAAAGAGAAATCACATACAGCAGACAGCAAAATCTGAGCTGATCCTCTTGTGTCCACATTTTCTTTGGGATCGCACGGTACTTCAAGGGTTGAGGTCAGCTTTTCAAAATTTGCCTTCACTGGTTTCACAGCGTCATAATGAACACTCTATCTTGTCTGGGAAAGTCTTTTGACTGTCATGCCTACATTCTCCATCAGCACTTCCCATCGATGAGTTGAGACTGAAAAGAAGGAATAGACTCTCTCCAAGGTTCCAAAAAAAGTCACACATGAAGAAACGCTTCCAAATGAGTGCACTCCGCAAAGGTTCAGAGAATGATTTGCACAAGGCACAAACAAAGCCTTGGGATTAATCTCTCTGATCTTTGACTGAACACCACCATGAATCCCAGCCATAGTTGCAGCGTTGTCATATCCTTGACCACGGCAGGTATATGTCCACTTGTCCAGTCCATCTCTCTCCAGATGTCTTAGGATATCCCCTGTGAGCTCAGCAGCAGTCTTTCCGGCAATAGGGAAGAAGCCCAACAATGATTCCTTTACTTCAACTTTGTCATATTCAATATGGATGTATCTGATCACTTCACACATCTGATAAGTGTGGGACACATCAGGAGTGCTGTCAAAAAGAATCCCAAAATACTTTGCTTTCTTGATAACAGCCCAGGGGCGCATTTACAGTGTGCGGGGCCTTGGGCAAACTATTTCTCGGGATGTATTATTTTAGTGTGTTAATGAATGACAATATTTTGTAATGCACATAACAGATATATTTTTTTAACACACAAAACACACATGCGGAAGCCATTCGGCTTATTAATGTGATATTAAAGACTATAACTACAGCTACACTAGTAGGCTACACAGTTGTATTGCACTTAATAAACAGCTACACAGTTGTAATGCACTTAATAAACTGTACAGCTTACTGTACTGTAGATAGTGTAGATTTGTAATGAATATTACATAAGACGCTTCCTGGCTTTTTGTTTGGAAAACTGCGTGATTGTGTCCTCGAAACTCACCGACTGCAACACCTCATGCTCTATACTCAACAGCGCCAGGGACGAAAGGCGTTCCTGGCCCATTGTGGAGCGAAGGTAATTTTTGAGCAATTTGAGTTTCGAGAATGAACGTTCACCAGAATAGTTCGTGACAAACATACACAGGTATATTCTCATTGCTATTTCCATGTTTGGGAATGTTCCTTTCAGTTCGTTTGTGTTCATATGCCGATAAAATCTGTTGCACATGTCTTCACGTTCCGTCTGGGATTCTGTTTCACTTTCGGTGAGTTTCATTAGGGCAGCGAACTGCACAACTTCTGTTACCAGCTCTTTCTCCAGATCAGCCGGATAGCATTCTACTAGATGTTCAGCTGACCGTCGAAGACTGTCGATGTCCAGGACTAGAAGGAAATACAAAAATCCAAATCTTTTCTGCAGGACAGCGTACGCTTCTAGACGAGTGTTCAGAGTGGTACACAGTTTATCAATTATCGGTAGAAATGCAGTGGTCCGAAATGAATCTCTTGGTGTCAGGTTCGTATCTTCGGCAGTTCCGATTTCGTCATGATGGCGCTTTCTCTTCTTTGCGCGTTGAGTCGATTCCTTGTATACTCGATGACCACACTTTCCGATTCCCTGGTCCTCGAATTCGTCAAATCTTGATCTGAGATCTTAAACAAATTGCAGTAGTGATTTCAACAAGAGGGTGGCTGAGTCTAACGACATTCCTTGTTTTTTGCAGAGATGCATTCGTTTTTTTTAAATCGTTCGAGAATAGTGTTCCATAAAACCAATAAAATGGCTGTTTCGAGTTGTTGAAGCTGTTTAGACAATGCCCTGGCTTCGATCCTGGCTTCCGCAGTTTGGCTGGTATCTGCTGCTAGCTCATCCAGTACCACGATATTCTCGGCGTATCGGAGAGACCTTTGTCGGCCTTTAATTTCTCTACGGGAACTACTCTCGAGAACCTCTACATGTCGACGCCATCGGTATGTCAAGGAGACGAGAAACGTGTAGACATTCTGAATGAGCATAAACAATTCAACGGCTGCTGTGCAACTGTCCACTACTGATTTACCCACAAAATTTAGCGAGTGGCACATGCATGGCACAAACTCAGCATACGGAGATTTTGACTTAATGTGGCTCTTTACGCCGTTGTATTTCCCTGCCATATTGCTTGCGTTATCATAAGACTGTCCTCTGCAGTCTCCAATTCGAATGCCATGCGTCTCCAGAAAGTTGAGGACCACGTCGGCGATTCCTTTCCCTGTATGTGTGTTCATAGGTATGAACTGTAGAAATCGCTCGACGGACCCAGACTCAACCACATATCGGACAGTGAAGCACAGTTGATCGGTGTGGGAAACATCAGGCGTAGAGTCGACGGATAGAGAGTAGTATTTTGACTGCTGGATTTCTCGGATAATCGTCTGAAGTACTTTATCGGCCATCAACAGTATGAGTTCCTCGCAAATGAAATGAGAGAGATACGAGGTGTGTCCGCTACCTTTGTTGGCATGCTCGCTTATATGTGCAGCTAGAAAACTGTCATACTTACTTAAAAGTTCCAAAATTCCGTAATAGTTGCCGTTGTTTGGTGAACCGAAACGGGAGTCGTGTCCACGAATTGCTAGTCCTCGTGACGTGATATATTTGATAACGTCGACGCAGCGCCGCAAAACTTCCTGCCAGTAGTTGCACTCCTTTTGAAACTGGTTCACCAGTTTCGAATCAACACGGCCGGAGACAGACTTTCTAACCAACAAATATCTCATCGACTCCATATGTTGCTCACATTTTCCGTGTGCTTCAACCGATTGTCTACCATGCTTCCAGTCGTTGAACCCGATTGTGAACTTGCTGTCCGCCCTCGACATTAATTTACAGACAAAACAGTAAACACAGCCTGTGGACTCAGAATAGTACAGCCATGACACCTCAATCCTCTCATTCGTCAGGCTATGTTTCTTAACAAATAATGTCTTTACATCGGCGTGTTGTACCACTTTCAGTAGTTCAAGAGTTACTGAAGTCGCTGTCATAATTTCAGCAATCTGATGTTCCCCACTCTATCCAGAACTCTCTAAAGTCATCGGTCAGCACTTGTGGCTACAAACCAATGTCATTAATTGCATGTCCTGAAGCTGGTGGGCCTGCTGAACGCACTGACTTAGACGGGTCTTCTGAAGACGCAGCTGCTGATGTAGCGGAGGCAACTGGTGGGCCTGCTGAAGGGGGTTGACGTAGACGAGTCTCCTGAAAATGCAGCTGCTGGGCTTGCTGAACGCACTGACGTAGACGCGTCTTCTGAAAACGCAGCTGCTGAAGTAACGGAGGCAGCTGGTGGGCCTGCTGAAGGGGCTGACTTAGTTGCTGATGATTTAATCCAATTAGTCAGTTACGGCACCGTCGCAAGAAAAACTTCTCTACGCTTTTTATCCTTACGCTTTTCACTACAGGGTTTATATTTCTTCCTTTGATCCCTGTCACGGCTCGTTTCCATGCTGGTACGTATTACAATGCCAACAATAAGAACATAAATCATGAATCTGCAACAGAAACAACAAGAAGTTAGTAACAACATTAGAAATGAGTAACACTAACAAGAACAACAAATTAAACACCATCAAAGCGGATATTAGAATGTCTGATGCCATGCCGCCTGCCGGAAAAAGTAAAACTCGTCGCAGATGGCAAATACGTGACGTTTAATTTTTTCCACTTGAAATTTGCGGGGCCCATCGGGCGCGGAGCCTTCGACATTTGCCCGGTGCGCCACCCCCTAAATGCGGCCCTGTATCAGCCACTATTTTCTCTGACGTAATTCCCCAAAAGGCAAATGAACTCATTCTGAATCTTTGGAGATAAATATGAAGCCACTCTCCTCCCAGATGGAATAGAATGCTTAATCCTTACAAAATGTTCTTTCAAAACTGGATCATAATTTGACAGCAACTCTACCAATTCCATGAAGTTTCCTTTGTTTGCTGATGACATGTCCTCTTTGTGACCACGAAAAGGAAGATTCTAGTGAGCCAGAAACAAGGTTACGTCCAAGAGGCGATGTAAAATATCCCTCCATTTCTTTTTCTCTTTGTCCATTGTTGTTTGATGAATTTGATCAATGGTTTTTCGAAGTTTCAACCCTGCTCCCAAGGTCTTCCATTTCTTCAGGCATGAGAGATGCTGCTCAGAAGCCTCATGGTCAGACACCTTTGGGTTTAGCTTCCACCATGCTTGAATCCCGTATATCCAGTAAATAAAGATGTAAAAAAAATTATTACAACAGAAAAGCTTCAAACAAGTGGTTCTCAAACTTTTTCCAACCAGATATCCATTGAGTTATCAGATTATCAACCCAGACAAGCAGAGACAATTAATTATCATTATTATTACCATTATCATTATCATTATTATTATCATTATTATTATCATTAATTATCATTTATAAACACTTAACATCACTATGATACCACATTGTCAAAAATTACTGGACACTGGTATAAGTACCATGATATTGTTATAAACACCAGCACTTTATGCTTTATCATAATTATTTAATGAAACATACCTCATGTACGTGGAGTCACAGTGTCAAGTGAACAAGACTTGGAATGTCAGTTGCAGCCAGCTGGCTATGCTTAACAAACTGATGACTAAAACGTCAACAAACGTTCGCCTTTCGATGTAATTTTTATCAAATATTTAATTTTTCGTTTGTAAATTTTGTATTGCCAATAAAAATAAAAATTTATTTTATAGTGGAAATTAACATTAAGCTGTTGTAATAGTTTGAAAATTTTTAATTTTTTTTTCTTACTTTGGCGAATTTTTCATTTGGTTTGAAAACTTGTACTGGTATTTCAACTCTCCCAATGGCACCCCCTTCCTGGCTGTCACCCGGGATGGACTGCCCCACTCGCACCCCCCTCAGTACGCCACTGCTTCACAGACATTTTGGGGGGGTTTACGCTTCTACGCTACTCCATTTTGGGAGATATTTTACTTAGAGAAAACGAATTTTTAAAGGAATATATACTTCAGTTAATGTTCATAATTAAGTATATGATGACTACAGCATTACATTTAGAATTCATATAATTTGGCGATTGTACAACATTGGGTTTGGACTTCGAACTAATGATGTACCGATTCCAAAATTTTGCCGATGTCGACGCCGACTCTTTGGCTAAATTTTAAAAAATAAATTCCCTTCATAAATTTTACTAATCTAGCCTTATTTATTTTTTCCAAAATGTTAATGTATTTCAAAATTTTTATTAAAATACTTGAAATAAAGTCATCATAAGATGGTTTAATATAAAAATTATAAACTACAACTTAATATACAATTATTATTAATATAGAGTAGATTACAGTAGTTTATAATATTTAGAGAATAACTAGTTAAAGAAAATACAAATTTATGGGTAACTAAAGTTTTGCCCTTTTCATGAATGTAAAATATATTTTATACAGTTACACTTTGAAATAAGTATAAATTATCAAACTTTTTTGTATATTCATTTTTCTATAAATATAAATTTTTGTTTGGTAATGAAAATTTTAAATTTCAAAGAATTGGCTAGAGTACTGGCTAAATTTGGCCGATGCCGATGTCCATAAAATGGCCGATTCTGTCGAATGCCGATTAATCGGTATACCACTACGTTGGACTGAAGTCTCATGCCCTTAAAAGTAAGGCTCTCTCACGACCATTGTGAATAGTCTCGGACGAGAGCAGCCTCACACCAACACTGCCTTCAAAAGTTCTTGCGGGGACGTATGGAATGTTGTACGAGGATGCAAGGTAACAACCTGGAAACTACTTTCCTATTGTGTCGGAGTGAAAGTACCTCATGGATCACCTAAGGCCGAACACAAAGTGCGAGTGGCCGGCCCATCCCATCCCAAGAGCCAGGAGCCGGGCGCGCGTCTTCGACACAAGTGGAAAGTATGGGAAAAAGTAGACTGTGTAAAATTGGATATGGATGATATACGGAGAGGAAAGAGAGGCGTTGCTCCTTTGGTGAAGGATAAGTGGCATAAATGTATGAAAGTATGTTTCTGCTAGCTATCGCAGTGAAAGATTCATTTGGTTCACACACTATCTTCCCTTCCTAAATTGTCTTGCTCAACACCAATCGCATGTTTTCACTCTTTGCACGTTCAATCACCACCCTTTCATATAAACCTTACCCGATATAATGAGCATACAAATGTAGTTCCTGCACTGACTTCTTTTACCTTGTTCAGTACTTTCTTCTAATCTCTTGTCCACACATCCGCTTCCCTTTACACAAATGCCATATCCAGTCAACCACTGCAGCAACCGTCTTTCAGCAAACCCGCGAACTTTCTTCTCTCCAGTTTTCTTAAAGCCCTCTCAACCTCCTCCCTAGTGAAATGTTCACTGCCACAATACTCGCATTCCACTCTGATGCGACTCGTACATGACCGCAGTAGCTTTCAAACGCAGGATCCACGCCAACCCAAAGTCCGAGGCTTCTACGACACGCAACCGCTGCGTGGGTTCTATTCTTATAGAACGATCATCCCACAGCATTCATTTCAGACTTCAGATCCATTCAGTTCCTTCCAAGAGTAGCCTTATTACTGTCATTCAAGAGACTGTATGATGGAAGCAATCTGAAATTAGTTTCTCTAAAATGACGGCACCAAGAGGATGATGATGATTACGATGTAAGCGGTTAATGTTTTAAGGTTAAATTATTAAAGTAACACTCTACCTAACAAGGCCACATACGATGATATCAAAACGAGACCCTTTATGTTCATCTTCCTTCCTCTCTCATTATAATCTTTTTTATGCAGGAAGGAGGGGGCCAAGGGCAAATGCCCGCAAAACCGCCCCTCCCAGAGAAAAAGAAATAGCCAAAATCCGGGTTTTCGAGATGCCTAAAGACACTGCGTGACACACTGCCTTTTCGTGAACCCTAAATTTTGAGAAATCAGTTCAAAAACATCTTTCGCATTATGATACATTCATCTTTCATAAATAACAACTACTACTCCAACGTAAATTTCATTTATTTAACCTAGCTTAAAGTTTGCTTCAGTCTTCTGGTTTAATAGACTATACATAAATATTGATGTAAGATAATAAATTTTTCCTCGTTCGGAATCTTTTATTGGCGTAAAAAAAGAGAGGCGCCAAGTTTGAAGTTAGAAAATAACATAAAATTACCAAGTTAAATAAAATTTAGCTACTTTCGCACACTTTCCCGGAATAATTTTCTAGCATTGAAAAGTTTAGTCTTCAGTTATTTTTACTCGCTTTGATGATGAGACACTTTCGATGACCTCCGGATGCTCTTTCAAATATTTTTTCAATAACTTGTTTCCTACAAAGAAAACGAATACAATTTACTTTGTTTTCCTTCATTCCCCACAAAATAAGAAATTAATGTAAAAACTGAACTATGGTATTTTATTTAGCTTAACAAAATTTAAATGAAAGTGTTAATGTAAAGAACTGAAGAGATGAACAAGGTGGCCGAGTCTGGGTCAAAATAGTGGAAAGCGTGCGTTACAAGATGTGTGTGTGTGTTACCTAGAGGATCGCGACAAATTTGAGGATACATATAGCCCGTCGCGACACGAACGTGCATGTCCCGACATTTGCGGTTTCGCGGGGAATTATCTTTATAAACGCTTTTATGTAAAAGGTGATATAATTAAGGGTGGGTTACGTTAAACTATGATAGGTTAGGTTAGGTTAGGGTAGTTATTAGGTTCTTAAAATTGGGTGAGTGCGGCGATACAGAATTTAGAAAGTATGAAAGTGAGAAGCTTTTGTGTGTAGTGGTATGACTGTCTAACTTTGTGTGTTATTTGAGGAAGCCACAAAGAAAAATTGGATTTACTAGAACACTAGCTTGCGGACTATACTAAGGTCTTCATCAGGTGCGAATCCGGAGGGTATTGAGGCTAGAACTACACGAGATATCTCGTGTAGTCCTAGATTGAGGCAGGTCAGTATATAAAAGAAGGATGTGACCGAAGGTTGGAGATGGGGTATTAGGAAAGAAAGTGAGAAGGGGGAATAAGGAACACCAGAAATAAAAAACAAAGGTTTGAGAGTGTCTTGGGAAAACAAAGTCTACGTTTGAGCTTCCTGACAGAGATAAAGGAACATTCATACCTTCGAAAGTTGAGGGGGAAAGGACGATCAAGTTGACATAGACGTGGTACTGTGGCTTGCATGATGTTCATCTCGTAATTAAGAATATTTTCTGAAGCGCATGCAAGAGTGTTATTTAAGAAATAGAATGTGATTACACTTTTTAGTTGAATGAAAGGGCTCTGCTTCACCGGATATGTGCTGTTGAAATACTTATTTTGTATAAATTAAAGGACAAATAGGATAAGCATCAATAAATTTCGAGGATGGTTCACATTTCCAACCATGAATGCAAAATAGAATTCAACGAGTTCCGCCTGGAGAGGGAAACCAACTGTTTCACGGAAGATGAGGAAGGCCATGATCTGACCTTAGGAATCCCTGCATCATCGCCATGAGAAAGCGGAACTAGTTTCATACTCCGCGTCTACAAGTACGAGCACCGTTTGGAGTGACGGCCTTCCTTCGAAAGAACACGCAACTGAGATGATTGTTTTTAAGCACGATTCTTGTACGACGAAACGTCAGGATAAGATGTGAATATATTATGGAACGAATATGAGAATAAGCCATACTATGAAGCTTTATAGTTACGTGGAGGTAAGAAGATGCTACTCTTCAAGCGAGTTTGTAAACTTCGGAGTTGAAAAAATGTCAACCTTGTGTTCATTTTAAATTATTTTTAAGAGTAAATGTATACGTAAGTTCAAAGTACGGGGCTCCAATAAACCTTAGCTTCCCCGCCCATGGCCTAAACCATTAGAGGTACAGTAAAACTAAACATACCTTACAAAAGAGAATTTAATCCTGTATTTAATGAGAAACAATTAAAACTTGGTGTTCCCACCATTGACTTCCAAGACAGCCTGAATTCGCTTTGGGTAGCTTGCCAAAAGTGACGTGAATAGATCTTGATCGTTACGCAAATTTGCTAAAACAGTTTCAATGTGTTGCGTCATTGTATCATTCGAAAATCGATTTGCTGCAGGTTCTTGAAACGAGAGACATTCAACCTTGTCCTTTATAACGGATCCAATGTGTTCACAGACGTTCAGGTCAGGAGAATTTCCTGGCCATTCTTCATTTCCAAAGAAATCGATCTCATGGTTCCGCAACAACTGTTGAGTGGTTAATGCCTTAAAGCAGGGGCCCCTATCGTGCAGAAGTGTGACCTGATCGACATCCATAACACGAAGTCCTCACTTCGCAACTTTTTGGCAACCCATGAACGTGTTATAAAGGTGGCTCCAGCATCACGAGCTTCCCGAAATGTTATTGCTCGTATGCGATCTATTACACGTTGCCTCTCCGAATCACCAATTAATTGAGAAGCCATTATATTATACTTTATCAGCTAGAGTAATTTTAATACCTGCAATAAATAAAGAATTTTATATATTTTTATAATCACTAAAAACTATTTCGATATAAGTAAACATGTAAGCTGCAAATGGGGGTCTAAGGTTTTTTGGAACCCCTTACAGTATAACAATGATGGTAAGTAATTAAATCTAAATGACAATGACAGACTCTTACTTGACTAATTATGAAGAAAATTTAGACCAAATCTTCATTTTACCTGGGAGATAGCCCTTCGTCCCATCTTGAGAGAGATCTTCGATGACTGATTTAAAATCTTTTCGTATGATTTTCTCATCCTTTTCTTTCCACTGATAATGTTCAACTAAAATGTGTAGGAAAAAAAATTACTTCCTGTTATTGAGTCAAAAGTGTCATCTCACTAATAATAAATCAATTCTGTAAAAAATTTGCACGCACGACCACTCTATATTAGGAATGACAAAATTAAGACTACACATACTACTAAATGTACGAAACAAATATAATGCCAGGATTGTTTAACCTCTTCCTCAACATCTAAGATAACACCGAGAAGCGGTGTTACGACAATAGCCAGAACGTAGTCTTTTATTTAAAGATAAAGCTGTATTGTAGCTACATATATACAGCTAGTAATGTAGTGTCAATTATATTATCAGAAGTAAATCGTTACTACGAATATGATGGTCAGTCATTATGGAGAATTATATCGTCAACACGTGTCAATTATTTATGTATATTTTCTTATGCAACCCAGAAATGCATGATCATGTGTCCCTTAACCAATTTAAAGTTTTTCTTTTAATCGTGGATATCTGTAATTTAAAAATAACCACAAAACGAAACAGCTTATTAAATGAAAACCTAACAGCGTGTAAAGGGAGTAACGTCATACTTTACACTGTTTGTACACCAAGTTATTTATGAAAATTTCAATCAGTTAAGCAAAACTTTATCAACGTTAATCGTTTTACAAACAGAGAAAGTATAATACATTACCTCTTCTTTTCTTATTTCCTGAAAAAAAAAATTAATTTTCTCAAGTCATAATTCGTTAGAGAGAGAAATGGCATCCCTTCACCTAAACCTTTCTATTTTTCGGTTTCCTTTGAATTTTCTCGTTCTCATTCAAATTAGCTTTAATTAATCAACAAGAAGATATTAGAACACTAATGTTTGTATAACAATCACAACATTCTATGATAATAGATTTTTCAGAATATATAATAAACAATCTGGCAACTAAACTTACACTAAAAAATGATAAATATTCATTTCAATTTGATTAAATTGAAAAACAAACGTACATCCAATTTTCAAAAATTGCACACTGAGTACAAATTACAAAAGCTTTCAAATTACACAATAATTAGAATGGTACCTTTGCAGTTTAAGCTATTTTTCTTAAAATTTTACAACAAAGACGACAACGAAAATATTATAAGACGGTTCACTTCTACTTTTGGTCAGTGAACAAAAACGAAGCCGCGTACAGACCTTCAAGTTCACACTGCCAATTCCTTTTCTTAAGAGGGGGTAATTATGTTTCCCCATTCATCAAACAGCAGACAAACATTGCCTGTTCAAAATATGAAAATTATACAATACAGACTGGTTCGGTTACAACAAAAACGTAATCATTTTGTCTTAAATCTGTAAATTACCTTTCGTGACTCAGTCCGATAAGAACTGGTCTCGGAATGTGAAGCTCCCTAGTTCGATTTTTGCTGCCTCATTTGACTAAGTTAATATGATGCAAGGACCTGAATTTTACTCAAGACACTTCGTCTTATGATGATCCCACGGCGTGTGAAGTTTTACCAATTTATGTTGAGCGGCTCAAAAGTTGTGGGGCGGACACAGAAAAGCTCCATTTGACCTTTGACCTCCATTTTTAATATTGACCTCAGATGCTAGAATCTGAGTCTTGCTCAGGACAACGTCCGCATAAAGTTTCATCAATTTATGTTCGTGTAGTGGTGCAAATGTTATGGTGCGGACACGAAAGTGTGACGAACGGACGAAGTGTAATCCAATACGGCCTCTCAAAATTTATATGGTGGTAGGGGGGGGGGGGATTATTTCAAAGGGTCGGGTGGAGAAGCTACTGAAGCAGAGAATGCAGGACATTTATTTTACTTATCGACAGATAAAATTTGTTGTAAAACTTCAGCGCAACCAATTCAAACGGAGGGGCTATATTGACAACCTTCTTGGAGTAGGGAATGTTGAATAATTATAATTACCTTCATTCCGTTAATCTCTCAGCCAGTCAAGAAGTCTTGACGGTCAACATTTTTAACAGGAAAAGAGTAAAAACTGAGGATCACTCAAAGTGGAGTAACTTGCAAGAAAAAAATGTGGGAACATACTTTGGAAAGCAAAATGCTGGACGCAAGACACATCATGGATTTCCTCTTCACAGTCCTGCTTTTGATTAATCTCATCTTGCGAGTCTTCATTAACGTTATGTACATTTTGGTCTGTCTGATGCTGCACATCTTCAACTTTAAACGCAAAAAGAAAGATTATTTTTTACACGTGATTAACGGACCTCTTTTTACTGTTAGTACTTTACTAACAGTAAAAAGAAGGGGGAAGGAGGGAGGAAGCTCAAGTAAACTTTGATGGAATTTCATTAAATATCAAACTATTTAACATCCAAACTCCCACATTATTAATTAAAAAGGATAGGCTATTAAATTAATACTGTCGTATTCGTATGGAGGCAACTCTCTTTGGGAAGTTTAATCCTGTTAATATTTGGCTAAGAGTCCATCTTTATGAGAAATGCAACCAATTAAACGTTGCAACACACAAATGGAATGGGGCCTGTCTTGAAATTATTCGATAAAAAGAACTGATGGATACGATAACTTGCCTTCAATAGTCATCATGCCTTGGGGGAGATAATCTTTGACAAGAAGTTCGCTTGCGACTTCTTCATTTACTACCTCCAGCTGCTCATCATTCTTATTAAACAATTCCTTCAAATGACTTGTAATATTTTCCGCTTCATCTTTGGAAAACGGAAAAAAGCGGTAAACATATAATTATCTTTAGGTGTTCAGTAAATGCGATAACAACTAATGAAGGGCATTATCTTGAAATTATTCAATGAAAAGAACTGATGGATAAGATAACTTGCCTTCAATAGTCATCATGCCTTGCGGGAGATAATCTTTCACAAGAAGTTCGCTTGCGACTTCTTCATTTACTGCTTCCAGCTGCTCATCATTCTTATTAGACAATTCCTCCGAATGACGTAATATTTTCCCCTTCATCTACGAAGAACAAACGAAAGCGGTAGATATATTGTCTTTATTATGTTCATCAAGTGCGATAACAACTGAAGACCTAAATAGAAGCCGAAAGCATATGCTTCTAATAAGTCCATTTCTCATTGTGACTTCGCTCCCTTAATTCAACTTCTGAGATTATTCACTAACCTCTTGCTGAAGGAAACTGCCTTTAACTAGTGAAGGAACTCATTTACTTGCGCACACACGCATTGCGGCGGCTTCTGTCACATTTTAAATCCTGTATGGCGACATTTGACAAAACAACAACCTATTTAACCTAACCAGATTTGACGTAACTAACCAACATTACATTTTATCACGCTGTTTTTCCGATGTCATCAGCCTTTACTCACACGAGTGCACTCGCTTTTATAAACCATTCTAAAAATCTTGACATTTCCTCTTTTCACAAAACTAGGCCTATACCAATGTTATATGTATCCTCACAACGGATGGCTTTTTTAACTCGCACTTCACTTAATAAACAATGCTTTGGGGTTACTTAACCTTCTTCAAAACATCTACCGTCATATGACGGAGGGAAAGACCCAGAGAAACGCCTTAATGGTTAAAATCGGAAGTGCGAGCCGATTCGAACCCATGACCTTCAGATAAATAGGTCCGACCCCGGCCGGTTAAACATCATTTCAACTACAAATACATTAGCTTGTATACTTAAATTATATAATAGATTAAAATTAAATTTCAATAGTAAATACGCGGCTCCAATAAACCTTAGCCCCCCCGCCCATGGCCTAAACCAGGGGTCCCCAACCCTGTGCCCGCGAGCACCATGGTGCCCACCGACCCTTTTGCGTGTGCCCACCACTGACTGACTACGATTGATAAGTTTTTATTTAAATTTTTAATAAAATGTTAAGTATGTTACATATTTTAAATATTTAGTTACTAAATATTTAAAATATGTAACATACTTAACATTTTATTAAATTTTAGTAGTTAATTACAGAAACAGATGCTCATTTATTTGAAAATAATTATTTCTTTATAAATAAATTAAGTTATCGTTTTGATAATTTTTCTAAGATTCTTAGTTAGCCCATCCTTGTTTTTTTTTGTGTATTATGTTCATTATTTTATATAGGAATTAAATGGTTTTTTTGTGTATTATGTTCATTATTTTACATAGGAATTAAATGTTTTTTTGTGTATTATGTTCATTATTTTACATAGGAATTAAAAGGTTTTTTTTGTGTATTATGTTCATTATTTTATATAGGAATTAAAAGGTTTTTTTGTGTATTACGTTCATTATTTTACATAGGAATTAAATGTTTTTTTTGTCTATTATGTTCATTATTTTACATAGGAATTAAATGTTTTTTGTGTATTATGTTCATTATTAAGTCCAACTATAAATTTGCCTTGAAAAAGTAAATGGTGCCCGCCACACTACCGGTAGTCCTGAATGTGCTCTTCGACACAAAAAGGTTGGGCACCCCTGGCCTAAACCATTAGAGGCGCAGTAAAACTAAACATACCTTACAAAAGAGAATTTAATCATGCATTTAGTGAGAAACAATTAAAACTTGTTCCCGCCATTGGCTTCCAAGACAGCCTGAATTCGCTTTGGGTAGCTTGCCAAAAGTGACGTGAATAGATCTTGATCGTTACGCAAATTTGCTAAAACAGTTTTAATGTGTTGTGTCATTGTATCCTTCGAAAATCGATTTGCTGCAGGTTCTTGAAACAATAGACATTCAACCTTGTTCCTTATAACTGATCCAATGTGTTCACAGACGTTCAGGTGAGGAGAATTTCCTGGCCATTCTTCATTTCCAAAGAAATCGATCTCATGGTTCCGCAACAACTGTTGAGTGGGCTAATGCCTTAAAGCAGGGGGCCTTATCGTGCAGAAGTGTGACCTGATCGACATCCATAACATTGTTTGGGTTTCTTAGAAAAGGAATGACATGCTGGGATAGAATAATATCACGAAAATTCTGTCCATCCCAACTCTAACCATTTGGCTTCAGCACCCACATGAGCTTCTTTGCAGTGAACAAAACAAACACACCAACACAGTCTGGACTTTTTAATAATTCGCGATAATGTTCATTGTCATCGATTTCATCTGGTGTTGTGGCCCACACTCGATCATTTTGGTAGTTAGGCCGACGTGTTATGTAAACGAAAAATTCATCGGAGACAGCTAAATTCATGAAATCATCCACATCCCAATCTTCAAGATAATGGGCAAACCACATTCTGTCATCGATATTACTGTAAGTTGATTTTTTCTTGGCTTTGGAAGTTCATGCCAAGACTTTAAACCTTGCCTATGACGGTATAGTCGAATGATCTCACCACTAACGATCTTTTCTTTCAACACTTCGATGGCTTTGGAAGTTCATGCCAAGGCTTTAAACCTTGCCTATGACGGTACAGTCGAATGATCTCACCACTAACGATCTTTTCTTTCAACACTTCGATCTCTAGAAAGTTTAGCACAGCTGTTTATCCGCTTACGCGTACCGCTTTCAATGATGTCCTTTGTTTCCTGAGAGAATGGCAAATTTGGGCTCCCAGATTTGGTTGTATCCATTTCACATTCATCCAAAGTTTTATTCCAATTTCTTTTAACGAAGTCCTCACTTCTTCGCAACTTTTTGGCAACCCATGAACGTGTTATAAAGGTGACTCCGGCATCACGAGCTTCCCGAAATGTTATTGCTCGTATGCGATCTATTACACGTTGCCTCTCCGAATCACCAATTAATTGAGAAGCCATTATATTATCACTTTATCAGCTAGAGTAATTTTAATACCTGCAATAAATAAAGAATTTTATATATATTTATAATCACTAAAAACTATTTCGATATAAGTAAACACGTAAGCTGCAAATGGGGGGGCTAAGGTTTTTTGGAACCCCTTACAACGATGGCCAGTAAATATGATGCCCAGTGCCCAATTTCAAGCATATCATCTCTGAAATTAAATTTTAACCAGTGGTATAACTATCATTTTGCATAATTACATTTTTAGCTATGCGAGCGTAATGAATGAAACGTCAAATCTGCAATGATGCAGTATGATGATCACTTTACACAAAGCTAAAAGACGAATGTTTTCGACCGACCGAGACTATTTGAGATTGATGACTAGTGTTAAATAAATCCCATGTAAAAGAAATACTATATATTAGCCTTAAATATTATTATAGGCTTTCTAATGAAGGGGAAATTAAACATTTATACATCTTACCCATTTTTCCATGTAACTGAAGCCTCTCCAGGAACTTGCCATTGTGAACAATTTTATCGGACGTTTTCTGGTCTCTATACCATGAGGATTCGACATCTCGAGAATGCCCGACATACTCGAAGAAAAGTGTCCTTTCATAAGGAGTCATTTCTGTTTTCCAGAAAGCTGAAGCAGCCCTGTGCCTCAAGTCATCGGCGCTGAACGTCACAGCTATGTTGCACTTCTTCACGAGTTCCAACATATGATATCCTGAAGCGCAAGCCTTAGACATTCCTGATGAAGTAAAACTTTAAAAAAATTAGACTAAAAATAAGGTATATTATTATTATTATTATTATTGTTGAAGATTTTCAAGACATTTCAGTGAAATTAATCCTTACTTCGAACTCGTATGTTCATACATATGTAAACAAATGTTTGACTGAAAGGTAACTTGGGTACAGAATGCTGTAGTATTTGTATTATTACCTTTAAAATGTCTGTGGTATCTGCCCAAATATCAAAATGGAAGTAATAGACAAAAAGTTCGTTTTATTTTAAGATCTGCATTCAACGGATTGTATCGTATTGAACCACTACTGCAGTTATAAGTAAAAGTGATATCAAGATGTATAAAAAATTTGTGATGTAACCGTCTTATAAATACAGTAATTACTAAAAACAAACCCGTAGATGGGAAGAGAAAATGATTGTAACACGCAACCCCAACTTTATGTCTGATTTCATTATCAGTCAGAATCTTGAACAAGGGCAAGGTGTAAGTTGGGACTAATACATCAATGTACTGGGTTCCTTTTCCAGCAATAAAAATTAGCTTCAGTTTCTGAAGCATTTCCAAATCATCAGAAGGTTTAAATTTATTAAAGAAAGAATTAGGAATTGGTCTTTTAAGACCCCTTTCAAACTCTTCAATAGTAATTCGGCAAGGTTCGCCTCCTCGATTAGCATTGAAAAAGTTAAGTTTGGTTACGAGTAACCTGCGTAAATGAATAAACTCTGCAATCCATATTCAAAGTATAATTTTTTGTTCTTGAAGAATCTTTTGCAGTTCGCAATTTATATACTCATCAACAATCTTAATGGAGTTTTCTATTTCATCTCTTGGTTTTGTTCTTATCTCTTGCCATCTTTCACGGTTCAAAGCGCGAGATGAAGCAACAAATAATATTTTTTCATAGCCAGAGAAAACTAAACCAAAGCTTTTTGCGTGTTCTGCCAAGTTTTCAAAAAACATATCATCCTTCGTTTTTGCGTCTTCAGCAATATTTTTACGAAGAAGACCCTCAGCTTGAACTGCGTGTAATGTATTTTGTATCACTGATTTCATTTGTAATTTAATTCCATGCTTTGTTGATCCCTCTTCTCCACAAATATTATTCATAGCATTGAGAAAAAGTTTCCAAAACTGTGTCTTCATTAGATCAAATTCTGTTACATTTAAGTTTTGCTTCTTAGCCTCATTTATGAACTCGATAATTACTCTTGCTAGCAGTCGCATAGCAGACCTTGTGCTTTTCTTCGGATAATTTTCTTTGCCTATAGCAGCTGCACTTTCTTCAAATAACTTTTCCCCGACTAAATTAACAAGAATACTATTTCTTGCATATTTCCCAATTTCATCGCTTCGTAAACTATCTAAAATTTCTGTAAATGCTTTAGACTGGAAATTCATTTTCTTGGGTAGAGAAATAAAGGAAGCAGATGCTGGAGTTCTCACCTTCTGCAACATTGCCACCACAGTTTTTTCAAATAGAGTGATGCAACTTTTCGCGAGATGAATGCTTTGCAGTTTGTACAGACTACGATTCTTCCCGTTGAATCTTTCCTTTGTTTTTCAATGTGCTCGACTTTATTCTCTGCAGTCATTCTCATATTATGTTGATAAATACCCTCGAGACATATCCTCTTCAGTTCTTTTTTTTTTGTAAATACCGGAGAGCTTTGCTACATTCTGGACTTCTTTTTCATTTTTATGAACGGTTTTCAAATGCCTAGCCATATTAGTCTTCTGCAAACCACAATAACGACATGGCCTCAGTAGTATAGCCGCAAAAAGGTAGAGTGCAGGAATGTTGCAATGTTGCAAGAGATAATGACCAAATGTTGCAAAGGGGTAGGGGTTGCAAGGGTGTGTGTGGGCATGCAACAACTCAATGTTGCAAAGGGGGGTAGGGGTTGCAAGGGGAGTGGGGGGATGCTGCAGGTGCAACAATGGGTCATGAAACTTGGAGGCGGCGTTATCCCCCAAGAGAAAGACAGGAGAAGGAGAGAAAGGAAGAGAGGTGTTCACCTGGCAGGAGCCAAGTGCATAATAAGACTTCAGCCGAGTGGGCGTTGTCTTTTAGACTCCTAATCAGCCAGTTGGCTTAGAAGGAGCAAAGGGGGAGGGGTACACCTGAAAGTGGGAGAGGGGAGGGATCTTCGGTGGGAGAAGGAAGAATGACCTCCCCCCAAAGGGGTTGCCTTAGCCTAAGAGTGAAAGGATAGACGGAGGAGGACTTTGGGGGGACAAGGTGGGATGTCCTAACCCCCCAAAGGGAAACTAAGCTAAGTCTTAACCTAAGAAGGGAAGGAGAGAGTTCTTTATTCGGCCGAAGTTCGCATCAAACTACCAGCTCCGAAGCCAAGCGGGTCATATATAGTTGATGGTTGAGTTGCTAGATACCATTTTTTATTTTAATTGTACAGGTATACATTATTAGGGTGAGTTGCTAGATGCCATTTTAATTCGTTACCAAAGCATACAGACTTAAAATCGAAATTGACAATAAGAAAATGATTATTAATTAAATAAATAGAATTTGCCTTCTACTGCACAAAAATAATATAATACGTACAATCGTCAAAATAATAGTTCAGACGAAACACACACACACACACACACACACAAATGAACAACTTTCTCCTTACCTTATATAATTTTGTCATTCCTATATATATATATATATATATATATATATATATATATATATATATATATATATATATAAACGGATTTTCACCTTAAAGTGAATTAAAACAATATTAACAATTCATTAAACAATTGGCTTAGCAAAAGAAATCGTTCCATTAACATTCTCAAATCTATACACACACACACACACACATCTCTGTATATATTATGTGAATGAAAATCAGAAAAAATGCCAAAAGTGTATTAATTTAAAGCAAATTAATTTTCTCCTTTTAAGAGAATCAATTATTAAAACCAATATTAACAATATAAGAAATTAATTATTAAACGCCGTTTTATTTAGTTTCTTTCAGTTATTAAAACGAATCCAAAATATTAACTCTTAGAATGTCTTGCATATTATCTTTGATGTGGCGAGGAGTGAGTGGAGCAGAACGCCAAAGAATCACACCTGTTTACCCCGAGGCCTTTCTGAAAGGTACGCGAAGGAATTTGGTTCAACTTGCTCTCTATCCAAGCGTTTGTGTTGTAAAAAAAAAAAAAAAAAATCTGAGCAGATGCGTCTCACGCTAACCACAAAATGACCTAGTTTTCCTTTTTTCCACTCAACTCGAGAAAACCTCGCTTCACTCTAAATGTTAAAAATATTATGTTTATTACTACTCCACTGAAATACACACTTCACTCTCGAAGCGAATGTCTTCCTTGTAAATAAAAAATGTTTTATATTTTATCAACTTAGTTATCAAAATCATAATTATCAGAAATCAACAAAGTTTTTCAAAATTAATACACATGTACTCTGAAAGTACTAACAATTGAATGTAATTACTTTTTTTCTGTATAAACGTCTGCAGAAAGATATGAGATCGTGGGTTCGACTCCCGATTACCAGACACGTATCTCTCACGATTCCTAGTTAATGTTTTCAATAATGTAATTACTTGTTTCCTGTATAAACGTCTGCAAAAAGAACAGCTTCAGAGTTCATTTACACCATGCGTACACTTATCGCGTGTACACAGTTAGTGGGAAATAAAACGTACCAATGAAACTATAGACTCATTTTAAACACAGAATTCATTCACACCAGGCGTACACCTATCTCGTATATATATATATATATATATATATATAGAGAGAGAGAGAGAGAGAGAGAGAGAGAGAGAGAGAGCGAGAGAGTTTTGTTCATTCTTTTTTTTTTTTTTAAATAAATAAAGGAATGGACATATATATATATATATATATATATATAAGGTAGTACAAATTACAGTAGTAATAATAATAATTAACTACTTTTCGCCGAATTGCAAAGATTAAGCTTTTCACTCCGGCCTTAGACCTACAGTTTAACGTGGAAGCCGAATCAGAAATACATCTCGTCAGGGAATCATTGCTTACTCTTTCACATCATAATTTCAACATTTAAAATAACAGGATCATTTGATTATTGATCCGGATTTAAAATAACAGCATCATTTGATTATTGATCCGGATTTAAAATAACAGGATCATTTGATTATTGATCCGGGGATACTATGGCTGCAAAATGTGATATGTACAAAAACAATGTAAATTTTTCTCTTTAGTAATAATAACTAACTCTTCGCCGAATTGTAACACCGAATCAGAAATACATCTCGTCAGGGAATCATTGCTCACTCTTTCACATCATAATTTCAACATTTAAAATAACAGGTTCATTTGATTATTGATCTGGATTTAAAATAACAGGATCATTTGATTATTGATCCGGGAATAATATGGCTGCAAAATGTGATATGTACAAAAACAATGTAGATTTTTCTCTTTAGTAATAATAATAATAACTAACTCTTCCCCGAATTGTAACAATGGTTAAGCTTTTCACTCCGCCTTAGACCCACAGTTTAACGTGGGAACCGAATACTTTTCTTTTTTTTTAAATATAATTAAATGAATGGATATATTTATAATTTCTTTATTATAAAATCCTCTCGATTACATTAGTGATTATTGATCCGGGAATAGTGTTGCTGCAAAACATGGTAATGCACAATGTAGATTTTTTCTATGTAGTAATAATAATAATTAACTCTTTCTCGCCGATTTGTTCCCCTCAGACCTACAGTTTAACGTGGATTCAGAAATACATCTCGTCAGGGAATGACTGCTCACTATTTCATCATAATTTCATCGAAATAATTAAAGCTCATATACAGGACCTGCATTTTCTATAAGATCTGTGGCGCGTGGAACATGCAGTCTTCAGATGTGAACATCGGCTCTGTGGATCAGTTCAAGAAAATGGATAACCCGAACCTTGCCACACACACACAGATTTTTGTCAGAGAAAGTGAGGATCACACACACACACACACACATACACTATATATATATATATTAGGGTGATATGCACAGACAAATTTTTCTATGTAGTAATAATAATAATTAACTCCTCCCCGAATTTTCCAAAATTGCTGTGAAAGTGTAATGAAAAAGAACAGCTTCAGAGTTCATTCACACCATGCGTACACTTATCTCGTGTACTCAGTGTACACCTCCCTCATTGTGCCCGACAACACGGAAGCTCTTTCCAAAATTGTTGTGAAAGTGTAATGAAAAAGAATAGCTTCAGAGTTCATTCACACCATGCGTACACTTATCTCGTGTACGCAGTGTACACCTTCCACATTGTGTCCGACACACTATTTTTCTTCTACGCTAGAGAATACACATCTGAAATCCACGGCTTGCACCGCTCAACTGAGTACGCAGGCGTAGAGATATCCCCAGGTAGTAGCAGGAATCACTTTTTTATGCGTAAATGGCTTGTTCAGGTTGAGTTGTCAGGTACCACTTTTTATTTTAATTGTTCAGGTATACATTATTATGGAGAGTTGTCAGATAACACTTTTTATTTTAATTGTTCAGGTATACATTATGGAGAGTTGCCAGATACCATTTTAATTGTTCAGGTATACATTATTAGGTTGCCAGATTTTACCATTTATTTAGTTAATTCTTAAAAGTTGGCTTAGAATTCCGCTAGTAGGTTTAGAAGACGTAACATGCCATTTGGTATAATTGTTTACAACCAAAAGAATTAAATAAAACAACATTGCATCATTCTGTTTATTATAAATATATAGAAAATAAATATACATTTGAATGAGCAATTAAAAATAACAATAGTTTAAGAAATATGAACGAGGAATATGCATATAATCAAAAAATATATCCTTCAATATAACAGTACAGGAGAAATATATATACATACACGCAATTATGGAGATATATAGAAAATAAATATACATTGGAATGATCAAAAATAAGAAATAAGAAATAATATAACCATCAACATAGTAGAAATATATACACACAACTAAATAAATACATACACTTTATCTTCTACCGCGCAAAATAAGAAATCGTATAGCCATCAATATAGCAGAAATATATATATATATATATATACATACACACACACACACGCACAAATATGTGAAATATATAAATACATTTCACTTTTTTTCAAAATACTAAACTCGCACTTAACCGAGTCTACAATTACATCATTATTGCTCTGCATTACGCAGTATACGCGGTTTAATAATATTTCACCGTTTAAAGTATAGGGAAACCTGTACTCGATATGAAGGGCTTTTATATCGTTCAGTACTATTTTTGTTCCCACTTTACAACCGGTTGGTAAGTTATCTTTAAATACGTCTAGAATACAATCAAAAGCACGGACAAAGAGTTCATCGTTAGCCACATTATTAAACACAAGTTTATAAACACGCCTTTCTAATCGAGGGTTTATTTCTACCGACCCGAGCTTTTCAATCGTGAACTCTTCTTCACTCAACATAGCGGCAATTGAAATAATCTTCTAAATCGTTACGACAACTGCTCGTTATATAAATCTCGGTTTTAATGTTTTAACACTCCCTGAATACGCACCAGACAGTTCCCGTCACGGTAAATTTCATGAACTAGGCACATTTTATAACGGTTTTATTGTTTTACCACTCACCATTTCCACAAACTAAACGTCTTCACACTCCGGTGCACTATTTGAGAGAAACATACCATATTTTTCCTTTTTATTTGACAGACGATACTCGTCTCTAAAGTCTGCTAAAAACTCACGCAGGGCACTAGCCACAACCTCACTACGAGCCTCATCATGATATACATTAATATAGTGATAAAAATACTTAAGATTGTCCATGATGACGACATTTACATTTTCAACCGAAGTGTACAAGTGCTCGGTATGGTGTAACATGATATAATACCGCTTGTCACACAACTCATCCACAAGACTCACTATCCATATCTGCTGCTTCTCTTCTGCACGCGTTGTTTCTTTTAATTCACTGTATATGTGAGACTTTATAAAGCTTAGCTCTACAGCATACTTCAATACATCGTCTGTGCAACGAAAGCCTACAACGCTCTCACCAGAATAACCATAGAATATTTGTACATCTTGCTCCTTTGCACGATCCAATGCGGTTTTAAAAGAGGCAAAGGAGGGGGGAATAGGAAGTTTTTCGGTATCCACCACATCTTGACACTTTGCTGAATACCATTTCATAAACGTTGAACAAGCAATATTAAAGGTAGCCATTTTCTTCTACGCGGGTGAATACACGTCTGAGCTCAACGGCTTACTACAATCAACTGACCACGCAGGGATTCCCAGGTAGTAGCATGACTCACGTTGCTGGTCTTCCAGTGGGACGGAGCTTAGAACTTTCACCTGTGCACACACACACACACACACACACAAAGGAGAAAGCGAAACGCTAATTGAAACGATTTATTTAATAAACGAAATATTCAAGTTATATATATTTACAAATACGTGTAATAAATAAGTTAACAATAGACACATCAAAGATTATATTCAAAGTGTATATATATTTACAAATACGTGTGATAAATAAGTTAACAATTGAAATTATGTTAACACAAGAAATAACAGAAAACACAAGAAAAAACAAACGCATAGATTTGGTGATCACAAACAACAGTAACCTAATACTTTAAAGAGTGCATTCTATTAAATACTTTTAGCCTATGTTCACGAATTAATACCGGTTTTAAAATAGATTCAGTTTCCTCAATTCGTCTCTGAAATCTTAATCTGTCCCGAGCGCACTCTTCCCATTGTCCCCTTCTACAGCAATCAGCAACGGGGTAAGTTAGAACGTTGTCACAGAATTTTACTTTTGGGGGGTTTGGTGCAACCCAAACGTTTCCAATTTCATCATTCCATCTTTGGTTCACGAATTTTAACTCTTCTGCAATTCTGTCAACGCTGCGTCTATCATCACTTCCAAAGTCACTTTTATCAGTGCAAACAATGTTATGATTAGTCTCAGGATTTTTTAGGCAATTTTTTCTTTGTGCTGACAATGAACTGGATTTAAATGATGAAGGTACACGGATCTGTTCCGATACTTCTGAATTATTCATATTTGATGGTTGTATACGAGAGAATATACGACTATCAAATAAAACGATAAATGAAGCAGTTGACGCTAAATCTATTTATTTGCTAAAGGAGGCCATACTATTATATATATATCATCCGTGATGTCGATGATGGGGTGCTGTACCTCATCGTCATTCATATAAATATATAATTAGTTTATATAATACGCAACCTTAAATACAATTTCTTTTATCACGTACTGAGTTACACTGTGCATGAATGAGTACGTACAAACTAGATTAATAAAAACGCTTTTACTAAGAAGTCACGAGACGAAGACCATCTGGATTGAGTTTATAGAAATTCAAGGATTCCAAGTTGATCACGAGAGAAGTTATGTAGTCATCTTCCATGCTGCAAAATCTCGTCGTCCGCTGACTGCTCAGAACACCGACAAGAGGTGAGATCGAATCCACATCAACACAAAATTTTAGAGTCGCTAAAATAACAGCCTGAGCATTGTTCCTGTTCTAAATTATCTTTGATTCGTTTTGGTAAAATTGAGTAAACTGCTGCCTTTGTTTCCTGATCAGAAACTCTCCGCCTTTATCTGGTATGGTGCAAGGTTTCGTTGCAACCATATTCACTGCTCGAGTCTACTTCACTGTCGTTGTCTTCTAATCTAGATTTACACTCTTCACTAATGCATTCAATGGATGAATAATCATCTTGGTTTGTATTATTGACACCACAATCGAGAGGGCTCACTGGGGTAACGGACACTTCAGGTAATGGTGCGGGTGCATGAGGTGGGTCGGGGGCAAACTCCTCAGGTTGCCCTTGTGGCGGGGAAAATATTGTGTGGTGGTAATTATGTGCTGCTTCTAAGTAAACAAAACGGGCTTTATGTAACACAGTGGCAACTAATAATGATTTATGCAAAGATGCACCAGCTCTTCCGGAACGTCTGGATGCAATTTTACCGAGCGATATATTTATCAACTTGTGTGCTTCAAACCCGTTTGGAACGTCAGATATCATGTTCACCACTTAGGAATTGGTCAAGGCACAGAGAGATAACTAACACGACTCCATCCTCTATTTCCAATCTTGTAATGAATTAAAGTGAAAGTTTCGCCTGCATTTATACAATGTCGTTCTGACGTCATTATCAAGCTCCACGCAGGGAATCCCAGGTAGTAGCATGACTCACGTTGCTGGTCTTTCACCTGTACACACACACACACACACACACACACACACACAAAGGAGAAAGTGAAACACTAATTGAAACATGATTTATTTAATAAACGAAATATTCAAGACATATATTTACAAACACGTGTAATAAATAAGTTAACAATAGACACATCAAAGATTATGTTCAAGGTGTATATATATATATTTACAAACACGTGTGATAACTAAGTTAACAAATGAATTTCTGTTATTTCTTGTTAACGTAATTTCATTTGTTAACTTATTTATTACACGTGTTTTTAAATATATATGTCTTGAATATAATCATTGCTGTGTCTATTGTTAACATATTTATTACACGTATTTGTAAATATATATATAACTTGAATATTTCGTTTATTAAATAAATCATGTATCAATTAGCGTTTCACTTTCTCCTGTGTGTGTGTGTGTGTGTGTGTGTGTGTGTGTGTGTGTGTGTGTGTGTAGATTTGAGAATGTTAATGGAACGATTTCTTTTGCTAAGCCAATTGTTTAGTGAATTGTTAATATTGTTTTAATTCACTTTAAGGTGAAAATCCGTTTATATATATATATATATATATATATATTATAATATATATATATATATATATAAGGAATGACAAAATTAAATAGACACGGTTATTATGATTCTTTCTGTAAGGAATGACAAAATTAAAGACACAGTTAATATGATTCTTTCTATATATATATATATATATATATATATATATATATATATATATATATATAAGGTAAGGAGAAAGTTGTTAATTTGTGTGTGTGTGTGTATTTCGTCTGAACTATTATTTTGACGATTGTACGTATTATATTATTTTTGTGCAGTAGAAGGCAAATTCTATTTATTTAATTAATAATCATTTTCTTATTGTGAATTTCGGTTTTAAGTCTGTATGCTTTGGTAACGAATTAAAATGGCATCTAGCAACTCACCCTAATAATGTATACCTGTACAATTAAAATAAAAAATGGTATCTAGCAACTCAACCATCATCTATATAAGACCCGCTTGGCTTCGGAGCTGGTAGTTTGATGCGAACTTCGGCCGAATAAAGAACTCTCTCCTTCCCTTCTTAGGTTAAGACTTAGCTTAGTTTCCCTTTGGGGGGGTAGGACATCCCACCTTGTCCCCCCAAAGTCCTCCTCCGTCTATCCTTTCACTCTTAGGCTAAGGCAACCCCTTTGGGGGGAGGTCATCCTTCCTTCTCCCCCCGAAGATCCCTTCCCTCTCCCCCCTTCAGGTGTACCCCTCCCCCCTTTGCTCCTTCTAAGCCAACTGGCTGATTAGGAGTCTATAAGACAACGCCCACTTGGCTGAAGTCTTATTATGCACTTGGCTCCTGCCAGGTGAACACCTCTCTTCCTTTCTCTCCTTCTCCTGTCTTTCTCTTGGGGGATAATGCCGCCTCCAAGTTTCATGACCCATTGTTGCACCTGCAGCATCCCCCCTTTGCAACATTGAGTTGTTGCATACCCCACCCCCTTTGCAACATTGAAGTGTTGCATACCCCACCCCCTTTTTGCAACCCTACCCCTTTGCAACATTTTATCATTAGCTCTTGCAACATTGCAACATTCCTGCACTCTACCTTTTTTAGGCTATACTACTGGCCTCGAGGGCTTTTTTCGACTCTTCAGTACTGCAGATATAGGCTTTGTTTCTGGGAAAAAAAAAATGTGACTTAAGCAAACTTTCTGTTCGAACAAATTTCTGTATAATTCTCTTAATGAGGCGAATTAAGATCAGATTATTTCAAACACAAGCCTCCCTTCCCTCTTGAAAAGTAACTAATGAGTAGGATTTCTGTGAAAATATGGTGGGTGGGGAGGGGGAAAGCTAAAAGCTAAAAATATTAGTGACTATTCTCACTTTCTCCAGGTTTATGGTACAAATCTAAATTTGTTTTATCGAATTGTTTGTATGTAGAAAACGGTAACAGCCTGGAAACTCATTCATTTTCCCACTGCGTCGAGGTGTGAGTGCCCCATGGGTTACCTGAGCCCGAGCACTGACAGGGTGAGTGGGCGGCCCAACCAAAGCCAGCAGCTGGGAGCGAACCCAGAGCCTTACCGCTCAGTCCGACACTGGAACCACTGAGCTACCGACAGCTCTTGCATCCAGGAATTATGCTTTAATTTTGTGAAAAGGTTTAGTGTAGCACGCACTACAACTAGAAATGATAAAAAATGAACTTGTTAAAGTTCTTTAGAAAAGTGGGTACAATGCGTGGAATCACCTGAAATGAGGAAGAGTAAAAGAAGTCATTCTATTTGTCAATCCTACGCAGTGTGACTCAAAAATAAAATGGCTTGGTCTTAAGAAAAGTTTAAATGAAAATAAATTCTTTTTTTTGTAGTCTAATCGGGAAACAAAAGTTCAGTTAAAATAAACTAAAAATTTTTGGAACGACAGTTTATATAAATGTTTCAAATTTTGATTTTTGGTTGAGAATAAGGGGATAATAATAAATTGAACTTCTATTACACTTTATTACCATAAAGCTCAAAACGGAAGGGTACGTACGTATAGGGAAATGTTTGTTTAGGAAGTAAAGGAAGCGATAAGGTTCTTCTTTGGATGATGATTCTTTGGATAATGAAAAGAAGGCAAGATAAATATATGACAAATGAAAAAGCATAAATGAAAGTATAGGACAGTGGTCTCCAAAGTGAAGTGCGCCTGCCGATCTAGGGGGTGCGCGAAGAAAATTTGATGATTCTGATTTATCATTGGTTTTTCGTACAAAGTTTCTGAATTTCAAGATGATGACCGAGAAAGAAAATACTCGCTAACACACAGTCATTCCTAGGAATTTGCGAGATAGTATCCGCGATATCGCTTACTTGCGATTAAAATTTAACAAACTAAATATCACAATTCGAGATCGCCGCATTAATTTGTAAAATAACAGTTGATTGATATCAGGGGAGATACAAGTTTACGAACCGAATTTCAACAGAAAACGGCACAATTGGTGGATTGGATTAAAAAATGAGTACCCAGATTTAGTAAGCGCAGCGAACGATGCGCTCCTTCCATTTGGATCGACATATCTGTGTGAGGTGTCTTTTTCTGCTATGATAGGTATTAAAACCAAGAATCGAAATAAACTGAACTTTGAACCGGACCTTCGAATCGCTATCAGTGTCAAACCAAGATTTCAGAAATTATGAAGCACAGTCAGCCACATTGTTCTCATTAAATTATATTGGTAAGTATATCTTCACCCTATCGTATTTCTGTTGTATACTATTAACTTACTAGTAAACAATGAAAATATATATATATATATATATATATATATATCTCTTCATGTTCATTAGGGGTGCGTGTTATTTATTTTTGCTGATTAAAGGGTGCGTGATCAAAAAAGTTTGGAGACCACTGGTATAGGAGCGAAAGGTAATGCACATAATATAAGAAAAAGCTATTCTGAAAATATAGCTGAAAGGTTAGTCGGATGGAATGATTGGCAACATGATAGTTGAGCATTGTGTGCCAGACTGGATGCACGTACACGAGATTTAAAACGCACTTTACAAGTCTTAGAAGTGCTACAGATAAACAAATACAGTCCAGACATAAGACAGTACACCGTGACGAGGCCAGAAAAACGTCAAAATGAGTGAACCGACTGAATTTGAAATACACACACACACACACACACACACACACACAATTAAATTCATATATCTAAAGTCAATTTAACTTAACCTTTGTGCCATCGAACCTGGAACGACGTGACAAGTGTTTCTTCGAACACAATTGAAGGCTCGAAGGGTGTTCTCTGTTCAAGTCATTAAAGAGTGAGGTACTCGCTAATCTAGCTTAATCTAGCCTGATCTAGCTTGATCTAACCTAACCAAACCTTAACCGACTTAATCTGGCGTAACCTAACGTAATCAGGACCAACATATCTCTTTTTCCGATAATAAAAATGTTTCTAGGATTTTTATATTATATTTTCAATGTTCCAAGGTGCCAAAAGTGTTACCTTACAAAAATATTACCCCACTATATCTTTGAAGTATCATACTCTCGACCTCACTTATGCCCAGTTGCTTACGCGTGAGCGCGCGCGCATACACTACAAAAAGTTTCAAAACTTGACAATAATTTCATTAAAAGTAAAAATACAATACAAGGTCGTACAGATGTGTTCACCGGCCTAACACATACATTACAATTACACAATTATAATGAAGCTTTCAGAATACGCAATGCACAGTCTGATCTCTAAATTTACACCCAATGAAAAAATTCCTTCAAAACAAATTTAATTAAAATGTAGAAAAATGTATATTTATTTTTCAGAAAATTGCACATTACCTTTGGTTAGCTTCCGCCCGAATTGTTCATTCTGACGAAGATCGAGCTTTTCACTCCACCTTAGACCTAGTTTAACGTGGAATCCGAACCACGCCCCACCAGCAGCCCAGCTCTTAACCACTAGGCCACCCAGGGTACCCATTTATCTACCAACCACTTTTTTTATTGTGTGGAAGGATGAACAGCTGGGTTTTGCTGCGCGCCGGCTGCCGTCACCAAGTCTCGAACCCGGGGCCGATGGATTCGCAGTCAGCGACGCTAACCACTACACCACCGAGGCGTATTCACTACAAATTATAAATGCTTTACAAATATGCAATAATTAGAATGATACCTTTCCAGCTTAATGTACAGTTTCAAAATTTCCATGCAAACATAAAATACCTAAAAATCATTAATTTGTTACCTTTTTTAGGGGATTTATTTTATTCTTTTCTTCTTTCCTGAATTTTTTTTGCTAACATTTAAGGCATCTAACACCAGAGAAAACATTCCTAGAGACTGGTTTGTGTGGAGTGATATGAAGAAAGTTCTTTACTGCTTCCCACGTTTTGTCTTTTCCAAACTTGAAAGTGAACATAAATAATGCAGTGTCTGGCAAGAAGTAAACATTAACAATTGTGTGGGAATTACATAAATTATACAATAAACTTTCTGAACATGAAAAGAGCATGTATCACAAAACCTGCTACTGTCAGTGGAAACACTTGGAACAGTCATTGGTACGGACTGGAGGTAGATAGGGGAGATTTAAAAAAAAAATAACGGAAGGTGCAAGATGGAAAACAATATTGTAAAGATTAAATCAAATATTGCTACAAGAGGCTTCGCATTCCAAGATGATACTCTGACTTTCCGGACATATTTTTTTAAAAACTTGCGGAGAGATGGAGAGTGTTAATATCTAACATACTGAAGATTTGGAAAAAGTTTGAAAATTATAGAAAAACTCGTGTACCCCGCATAAAAGGTTTATAATTTATATACCATACAAGTGAGGTTTCAAGTCAATATAATCATTAATAGGGAAGAACATGTAATAGGGCATAAACATGTAAAACTTAAAACACTGAGTAAAAGTGAAGTAAAATTGAGGAAGGAGAAATATGAAATGCGTAGCAGAGATGAGATGTAAAAAAATATATATAAATAAGAGTACCTTTAAGTCTTTGTTACTTCCAAGAGGGAGGGGGGGGGAAAGGCAACATACTTTGTGGACCAAGATGTTGGACCAAAGGCCCATCATAGATTTCCTCTTCACGGTCCTGCTTTTGATTAATCTCATCTTGCGAGTCTTCATTAACGTTATGTACATTTTGGTCTGTCTGATGCTGCACATCTTCAACTTTAAACGCAAAAAGAAAGATTATTTTTTACACGTAATTAACGGACCTCTTTTTACTGTTAGTAAAGTACTTCAAGAGGGAGGAAGCTCAAGTAAACTTTGATGGAATTTCATTAAATATCAAACTATTTACATGTAACATCCAAACTCCCACATTATTAATTAAAAAGGATAGGCTATTAAACTAATACTGTCGTATTCGTATGGAGGCAACTCTTTTTGGGAAGTTTAATCATGTTAATATTTGGCTAAGAGTCCATCTTCATTAGAAATGCAACCAATCAAACGTTGACACACACAAATGGAATGGGGCCTGTCTTGAAATTATTCGATAAAAAGAACTGATAAAAAGACTGGACTGAACGGACGCATTTCCTGAGATCTCTGATATTGCATCTACTTTTGCATATTGCTGAGAATTTTACTTTTGGAAAATTTTGAATTTTATATACTTGCGTTTATATTCACGCTGTTATAGTTAAGTAATTGAATATTAGTGGTTTTTAGCGATTTAGAAGTTTTCATAGCGTGCCGGCTTAATTTAATTTGAACTTGTGACGGTTTAAACTAATTTTTAACTGCGCGATGCCGTCGCAGAAAACGTCGTGTGTTAGGTGTAGGGTAAACCGGTGGTATTCGGAATTTAAAGATTATAACGGCGGTCCTATGGCGATTACCGAGAGATCAGTTTGTTTCTTTTGCGAGCTAATGGAGGAAATAGTTGACATAAAACGCAGTGTACGTGAGGTAACGGAAAGACTTGCAACGCTTGATGAGGGCAGGGGTAGGGCTACGGTTGACGGAAGCCGAACCAATACTAACGTTGAAGACGTTAGTAATTTGAAGGGTGAGGTGTGTAACCTAGTTTCTAGTTTAGGTAGCTTGTCGGGAAGGTTGGATAGAGTTGAGGAAGGGGTTAAGGTTAGTCCGAGAGTAGTAGATGGGGAGGGATTTAGAGAAGTTAAGGGTGGAGCTAGGCCGCGTACGTTAGGTGATAGGAATCCCCCCCCCTATCGAGGTTTCGAACCCTTTCGCCCATTTGGAAAGGGACGTGAATGAGGGGGAAACTATTTTAATTGGGGACTCTTTAGTGCGCCACATGGACAAAGAGTTCGTTGAACGGCATCCAACCAAGAGGAGGAGGGTCTGTCTCCCAGGGGCCAGGGTTGACAGAGTTAGAGACGAAGTGGATAGGATTGACGTTGCCTCCCGTCACTCGATGTTGATGACGATGGTAGGAGGCAACGACTCGTATAGGCCCGATACGAGAGTGCCTGACCGTTTGGAGAGGTATAGGGGGTTAATTAGGGCCCTGAAGGCGAGGTCAGATAGGTCTTTAGTTCTAGGTATTACCCCTAGGCACGGGTTGGGTCTTAGGATTACGTCAAAAACAATATTTTTTGAATAATAAATTAGAAGAGATTTGTGCTGGGGAAAATGTACCCTTCGTAAAGCTGTGGTCCGAATTCAGTGATCCTAGCCTTTTCATAAAAGATGGGGTGCATTTTAATGAAATAGGTAATGCTAGGCTAGTTAGGTTAATAGACGAAAACGTGCGAAAGCTGTATAGGTCGAAGCCTTCTTTAAACGTTGTGGGTCCGGGGAACGCGGGCCCGACGTGAAAAATAGTTTAGAACGCCGGCCCGTGGTAAAAAATAACTTAAACGTATTTTATAGTAACGCGCGTAGTATTAGAAATAAATTAAGCGAATTTAAGGCGACAATTTATTCCGACAACTACGATATAGTTGCTATCACTGAAACGTAGTTAAATACCGTGACTCGGGACTTGTTGGAGGAACTTGATATACCGGGTTTTAAACTTTTTACTAACGATAGGTTACATGGGTTTGGTGGCCGCGTTTTGCTGTACATTCGTAATTCCCTTAGGGCTATCGAGGGGATAGATTTTCCGGCAGCAATTAACGTGATATGCGTTGAAGTTAGGGCGCGTAGTATTAATTTTAATTTTGTTGTTTATAGAGCTCCCGTTCAACCCTTCGACACCGATAGTAGATTTTACTCGCTTCTTGGTAACTTTATTGATAATCGGAATAGTATAATTGTCGGAGACTTTAACTGCCCTAATGTTAATTACGAGACATTTACTGGTAATGAGGACGGTTTGAGATTGATTGAGTTCATGGAGGATAATTTTTTACGACAGATAGTTACCGAACCAACGCGCGGTGACAATATTTTAGATTTGGTGATGACGAACGGCGAAAATATAGTCGATAGTTTAGAAGTAGGCGAGAGTTTAGGATGTATTGATCATCAAATTCTTAGGTTTAAGTTATTGATAGAAAACACGAAGGATAGTAACGTAATAGAAGTCCCTGATTTTTGTAAGGCTAATTGATAGTTTTGCGGATAGGATGATAGTGGACTGGGATAACTTATTTATGGGTAATGACACAAATTTGCATTGGGTGGCGTTTAAAGAAAGTTTTAGGAATATTGAAAGGGAGTTTATTCCTCGTAGGCCCAAGCGCGCTAGAAATCATGGTAGGCCCAAGTGGTGGACTAGGGAAATAGACGAGTTCATAAACGAGCGTAATAGAGCGTATAGACTTAATAAGCGTAGTTGGGGAATCGTAGTTAGGGAATCCGTAGTTAGGGATTGTATCATCGATCATTTAGAAAGTAGAGATTTGATTAATAGTAGTCAGCATGGGTTTCGACGCCATAGGTCTTGTTTAACTAATTTGTTAGAATTTTATAACGAAATAGTGCGCGAATACGATAGGCATAGAGCGGCTGACGTTATTATTTAGATTTTAAAAAGGCATTTGATACAGTTCCGCATAGGAGATTAATTGCGAAGGTCAAAGCGCACGATATACACAGTTAGGTAGCTAACTGGTTAGAAGAATGGCTTCGTACTAGGAGGCAGACTAGTAACGTGTCAAAATTCGCGGACGATACTAAAATAGGCGGTAAGGTTGTTAACGAGGACGATAGAAATAGGCTCCAAGACGATGTAAATAGGATTATGCAGTGGACGGATACGTGGCAGATGTAATTTAACGTAGACAAATGTAAAGTTTTGCATGTAGGTTCTCGTAACAATAATTACACGTACACGATGGATGATAGGGAGTTGGCGAGCCTTGACGAGGAAGTAGATTTAGGCGTACGCGTATCTAAGGATTTAAACATTAGGAACCAGTGCCTGGAGTCTTGCGCAAAAGCTAATAGGATGTTAGCCTTCATAGCGCGTAATTTCAAATTTAAATCGAAGGATGTTATATTGCCTCTTTACAAGTCCCTAGTCAGGCCTCATTTAGAATATGCCGTTCAGTTTTGGTGCCCGTACTTGCGTGAGGATTTTGATAGGTTAGAAAGGGTTCAGCGTCGTACCACGAAACTAATTCCGTCATTGCGCAACAAGCCTTATGAAGATAGGATTAAAGAGTTAGACCTGTATTCACTCGAAACTAGGAGATTAAGGGGGGAGCTTATTGAAGTTTTCAAAATCGATAATAACCTCGATAACGTAAATTTTGACAAATTGTTCACTTCGATAATAGTAATACTCGTAATAACGGATTTAAGTTGCGTGGCAGAGGTTTCATTACTAATATCGCTAAAAACTTCTTTACGTTTAAAGTAATTGATAAATGGAATAATCTTCCCGCAACCGTCGTGAACACTACCAGCGTTAGTGTGTTTAAGAACCGTCTTGACAGACATTTTAAAAATATTAACATTGTTTAAAATAACAAAAAAAACAATAAGCAACAGGAGCTCTGGGGGTGGTGGTCGAGGATGAGTCTGTTGACGATTAATGCCAGCGTGTGATGCCAGCAAAAAAAAAAAAAAAAAATTAGACTAACACGAACGTAGATGTAGCTCGTAGCGTAAACTAACCCACTTTTTGTTTAACTTTACCTGCTTTTTTTTTCTTATCCTCTCCTTACTTTGCATGTCTGTAACTCTTTTCTTGCATGTTTGTAGTTTGCATGGTATGACAGTGAGTTAAGACTGTGTTTGCATGGTTTGTTAGCGTTCTTATTTTACTTTTCATTTTTCACCCCTCTCCTATTCTCTCCGACTATTTTTCTGACTTGTCGGCAGTGGCCGGCGGATGATGGTGGTGAGTCTTTTTTTGCTCTTTTTCTGAATGAATGTTAACCCACGAGTGATACTGTAGGTGTTCCTCCTTACCTAACCCCTTATTCTCTTCTCTTAACCCACTACTCTTTCCTTTCTCTCGGGATACCCTTAGAGTGGATCTTAGGGTCTTTGTTAGCCTTAGCTTCTGTAGATCTGTAGATAACTTACCTTTACTAGTCATCATGCCTTGGGGGAGATATTCTTTGACAAGAAGTTCGCTTGCGACTTCTTCATTTACTACTTCCAACTGCTCATCATTCTTATTAGACAATTCCTCCAAATGACGTATAATATTTTCCCCTTCATCTACGAAGAACAAACAAAAGCGGTAGATATATTGTCTTTATTATGTTCATCAAGTGCGATAACACCTGAAGACAGGGTTGGTAAACAAACCATTTTTTTGAAAAAACCAAAAACCATTGTTTTTTTTATAAAAACCAAAAAAAAACATGGTTTTTTAGTTTTTAATATACAGCCTGTAGGCTTATATATATATATATATATATTTTTTTTTTCTCTGATTTACCGCCGATTCGTACCTAAAAAGAGCGGTACATATCTCGGCGAGGCAATGAGTGGGTGATGTTACTGTGCTGGGGGTGGTAGACTAGGGGAGTGAGTAAGGGTCAGTCGCTGGATAGTGGGTAGGAGGGGTACGGTTTTAGATGCGATGGAGCAGATGGGAGTGAGTAAGGAAGGAGAGAATCGCTTCCGTTGAAAAGTGGGGGCCGTCGGCGAGTATGGATCGTAGGCGGTCGGGTATGGGATTTTAAGCCGAGAGGGGGAAACACCTGCGACGAAGAGCGGACAACTTTGGGCATTCCACCAGGAGGTGTATGACAGTGATAGGGGTATGGCAGGTAGGGCAAAGCGGGGCTGGCGATTTCGCCATAAAGTGTCCGTGGGTGATGCGGGTGTGGCCTAGGCGGAGACGGGCTAGGATTACTTCTTTATGGCGGGACCGGTGGAATGAGGAGGCCCAGTATCCTATTTGTGGTTTGATCGTGTGGAGTTTATTTTGTGTGGCCTGGTCCCATTCCCGCTGCCATATGGAGCGGAAGTGGGAGCGGAAAGTCGGGAAGAAGTCGGAGAAGGGGAGGGGTCGGGAGGAGGCCGGCAGTGAGCAGGCCGTCTTTGCTGTGCGGTCCGCCGCCTCGTTACCCTGGATGCCGACATGAGCCGGGACCCAGCAGAATGCAATTGTCTTGTGTTGGAAGGTCGTTAGAAAGTGGAAGGTTTGCTGGATGGTACAGACGAGCGGGTGAGGGGAGTTAAATCTTTCTAGAGAGAGAAGTGCACTTTGGGAATCCGAATAAATGATGAAGGAGCTGGCAGAGTGGGTGCGCACAATGTCGAGGGCCTCCGTAATGGCGAAAAGTTCCGCCGAAAAAACGGAGGCCTCGCGCGGCAGGCCGACGCCCCGGGAAAGCGGCTGGGACAGAATCACCGCTGAGGAGGCCACACCAGCTTCCGAGCGGGAACCATCTGTGTAACTGGCGACTGCGTCCGGGTGTTGGGTTGCGTGTTCGCGGAAGAGTGACCTGTATATCATGGCGCTCGTGGTAGTCTTCGGTAGGGCACACAGATCTTTGCAAAACTTGATAGGGGTGAGGATCCAGGGGGGGTAGATGCTGAATGAAATGGGGATAACTGAGCGGGCGGGCATGTTGAAAAGATCAAGGAAAGAGCAGACCGCTTCAGTGAAGTGCCAGCTCCGTCCCTGAGGTGGTAGTTCTGAAACCGCCGTGCCCAGAAGCGAAGAAGGGAGCCTCTGTGCACGGAGGTATGTCCTCATGAGGAGTAAACCCCGCCGGTGGGCAAGAGGGAGATGATCGCATTCCACATGGAGGCTGGAGGCTAGGGAGGAGCGGAAAGCACCGGAGGCGAGGCGGAGGCCTCTATTAAGTACCGGGTCCAGGATACGGAGGCGGGCGTCGGAGGCTGAAACGTAAACTGCACTACCATACCATAGTCCAGCTTCGACTGTACTATGGAAGTGTAAAGGCGAAGAGAGCGTCGATCTGCACCCCATGTGGTGTGAGAGAGGTGATCCAGGAGAGCGAAGGGACGTCGAAGGGATTGCTTTAGGTGCTTGAGATGGGGAACCCAATTGAGCCGTCGGTCAGGGTCATGCCCAGAAAACGCGTGGAGGGTACCACCTCAAGAGGACTGCCGTATAATGTGACAGAGGGTAGAGGAAGGGTTGTGGGTCTTCTTCTACTGAAAACCATACACTTGGACTTAGGGATGGAGAGGCGGAAACCCACCGACGTCGCCCACCTTTCCACCCGGTAGATGGCGAGCTGCATTTGCCGTTGAACGACAGACGGTTCTCGCCCTGCGAAGTAGATTGCAAGGTCATCCGCGTAAATGGAAGAGCGGATGGTGAGTGGAAGGCATTGTGAGACCGTGTTCATCACGACGGAGAAGCAGAGAACACTGAGGATGCTTCCCTGTGGGACCCCGTCCTCCTGCACAAAGGTGTCAGAGAGGACTGAGCCCACCCGGACTTTAAAGGTCCGGGAAGAAAGGAAGCCCCTGATGAAGGTCGGCATGGCTCCGACGAGGCCCAGATGTCGGAGCTGACCGAGGATCATTGCTCGACGGGTGGTGTCATAGGCCTTCTGGATGTCAAAAAAAATTGACAGTACGAACTGTCCATTGTCGAAGGCATCCTGTATGTCTCGGCTGAGAAGCAGGAGGGGATCAGTGGTGGAGCGGAATTGTCTGAAGCCGGACTGGGTAGACGGGAAGGAATTGCTATGTTCAAGGACGAACGATAATCGCGTAGCGACCATTTTTCGAGGATCTTGCAGGCACAACACGTCAGGGCGATTGGTCTGTAGTTTGTGGGGTCCAGGGAATCTTTGCCGGGTTTGGGGATAGGGATGACGTGGGCCTCCTTCCACCTAGAGGGGAAGGCGCCCTCTATCCATATGCGATTGTATAGGTCTAGCAGGAAAATTTGTAAGGTAGAGTGGATGTGCTGGATCATGCCGTACGGAATACCGTCCGGACCGGGACAAGGGGATCGTCGAGAGGCCAGTGCCGCCTGTAGTTCACGCATGGTAAACAATCGGTTGTAGGTGCTGTCTATGGACGGTGGAGAGGGGCTATCGTCAGGGGCGGGTACGGAATTGGCTGCAGAGGAAGAAACGGCGGCGAAGGTAGAAGCAAGGTGGTCTGCCACCGACTTGGGCTCACATAGGAGTCCGTCGTTAGTCCGGAGGACCGGGGGTCGGGAGGGGACATGTCGCCTCTCGACACCCCGCACCTTCTTCCAGATGGTAGCCGAAGGTGTGTTGGCGGTGATGCCGGACACAAAGGCACGCCAAGAGGCTCGGCGCGCTGTCTTCATTGTGCGGCGGGCGATGGCCCTGACCCGCTGCATCTCCGTGCGATGGATGGGGAGTCGCGTCCGGTAGAAGCGCCGAGTTGCCTTCTTCTTGGCGCGCACGGCCTCCGCGCACTCCGGGGTCCACCAAGGCACCCGTCGGGCGCGGGGGTAGGCGGAGGATTGTGGTACGCTAGTGCTTGCGGCCGCTAGAACGACGGACTCGAAGTATGCGATGCACTCGTCGATGGATGGGAAGTGGGCAGTTGTAAGGGTGGTATAGTGTTGTCGCGGAAGCGGGCCCAATTCGCGTTGGTAGTAACCCACCTTACCGGTACCCGAACAGTCTGGTCGGGTCGATTGAGGGTGAGTTGAATGGGGAGATGGTCACTTCCATGGTCCTCTCGGAGG
Organism: Bathynomus jamesi; assembly: GCA_023014485.1. Lineage (NCBI taxonomy): Eukaryota > Metazoa > Arthropoda > Malacostraca > Isopoda > Cirolanidae > Bathynomus > Bathynomus jamesi. The sequence continues at coordinate 81,866 of JAJOZX010002009.1, read as the reverse complement.
ACTTGCCACGTGAAGTCTAGGAGGGCATCAGTTGAAACGAGGGACAGGTCTATACAGGATGAAGTGCAGGTGGTGGCATGGTAGAATGTAGAAGAGCCATCGTTGAGGCACTCGAAGGAGAGCTCGGTCATGACAGATATCAGGGTTGGGGCCATATAGGTGGAGTGTGTGTCGCCACACAAGGGGTGGCGACTATTGAAATCGCCCAGTAGTAGGAAGGGCCTGGGGAGTTGTTCTACGACTTCCACCAGGTCGTCGCCGGAGACTTGAGCGTGGGGGGGGAGGTAGATTGAGCAGATGGTGTACTGTCTATCCAGGGAGAGCCGGACGGCAGTCACCTGTAGCGGGAACCGGATGGAGAGATTGTAGAAGGGGACTGCGTGGTTTACGAGGATGGCAGCTCCCCTTCGAGTGCAGGTAGGAGGCGGTGTGGCGGTGCAAAAATAACCAGTAGGGCAGGGCATGGGCCTGGTCCCCAGGATTAGCTCCTGGAGACAGACACACACCTGACGGGAAGTGGCAATCAAGGAGTTAAGGCCTTCATAGTTCGCAAATATTCCTCGACAGTTCCAGTGGACTATTGTGGTTTTCGGGGGATCCATTAGTTGATGAAGGGAGATGGGTAAAGGTGTAGGCGCTAGGAGGTTGGAGTGTGAAGGGAGATCTGGAGTTCGCGAAATTGAAGGCTGGGTCGGGAGCATGGCTGGCTATCTACCGTTCACCAGGGAAGGAATCGGTCGGCCTGTCGAACCCCGCGGAGGTTGCGGGGTCGAGTCGGCCGAGCGAGACCGGAGGCGTGGATCACGGCAGGCGGAAGAACATCGTGGGCTGAGAGGGTCAGAAGTGCTTTGACGGGCTTCTATGGTCGGGCCAGGAGGGGTCACGTTAACCCCAAAAGTGGCGCTACCCCGCCTGTCCGGGGTCTCACGGCGGACCCTAGGTGGTGACAGGGGGTACCAAAAGGATCGGGCGGGTGGGAGGGAGGGCGTACTCAGGGTAGCTGACAAGGAGGGGGGCCGGGGATGTTGGGGGGGTAGGTACTATGGGGGTGGAAGGAGGTGAACCAGAGTGGTCTCGTGGAGGGGTGGAGAAAATGGCACCAGGAGGCAAGGGCAGATCCATGAGACTCGTGGGCGTGGGCGCGGCCGAGCTTCCCTCGGTCACACCGTGCAGCTGCGCCAGGGCCGCATCCACTGGATCCTCGGGGGAGAGGATATTGTTCGGACTGGGTCTCGTCGTACGGGGCGGGTCGTGGATTTCAGCCACTATTGTCAGAGTCTGTGGGGGTAGAGTGGTGGGACTTCTGCGATGGGGAGAGATGGACATAGTGGACGTGGTGGGCGGTGTGAGGGTCCGAGCCGTCTTCTTGGTCTTAGGGGAAGAGGGAGAGAGACGTTAGAAGGCTGGAGGGTCTGGCGACACGCTCCGGCGTCTCCGCCTCGACGGCTTGCTCCGGGCGGCAGGTTCGGGCGTGTGCAGGGAGTACTGGGAAGGCAGGGTTTGAGGTGGATGGGACCTGGGTGTCCTGGTCCCAGACTCCTGGGGGATTCGTGGCAGGTGAGGTGCGGGAAGAGGAGGAATGGTGGGTGGACAGGAGACCGTCGGGTCCTGCGAGGATTTTCTTTGGGGGGAACAGGGAGCAGTGGCTGGGGGGGGGGGTTCGGCAGCAGGCCAGCGCGGCGTGCCGAGATGATAGAGCCGAGAGCAGCGGCAACGGACACCCCCGGCCTCACCTCCCGACTCCGCACCCTGTCTCGTGCCTACGGGGGCTAAGGAAGTCCGTCACTTGTAGGCCTCGGACCTCCTTCTCGAACTTAAAGAAAAGGCATTCGCGGGATGAAGAGGGGTGTGCGCCTTCACAGTTGGAGCATTTGGGTGTGTTGGGGCACCTGTCAGGGTGAGCGAGTCGTCCACAGTGAACACAGTTTATGCGGCTGCCGACAAACGGAGCTAACGTGTCCAAACTTATTGCATTTAAAGCAACGGGTCGAGTCTGGGATGTATGGGCGGATAGAAAACTCGCATGACGCGCGGTCTCCCATACCCCATACAATGCGGCTGGGGGGGATTAGTGTATTGAAAGTAAGGAGCAGACGTGGGGTGGGGGAGGGGGTGCCTCTCTGTCGGGATGTGAAACGATAAATCTTAGTGACTCCTTGGGGTGCGAGGTCCTCCAGGAGTTCGTTCACTGTGATCGACAATAGGCGGGTGGCGTAAATAGTGCCCTGACTATGGTTCAGGCGAGGGTGTGAGGAAACGGACACCGAGCATTCAAGGACCTCAGTGACGGAGAGTAGGGCTTTTGTCTTTGCGGCTGAGCGTGATTTTACGAGGAGGGAGCCATCCCTCTGTGGGCGTACGTCATAGCGGCTGGAGTTGCTGTGGATTCGGATCGCCTGGAATGTCCGTTCAGAGTTGGTCGGGAGGGACCCAGATGTAGGCCGAATCACCAGGAATTTGTGGATACTTGGAAGGGAGAGGGAGGCTGTAGAGTCGAAATGGACTGGGATATTCAACGGTCGATAGGACGGCCGTGAATGCCGGCTCCCCCGTCCGCCGCGGGGCTCTCTCCGTGGGGAGGTGAGCTGACGGCGGGTGAGGGGGGCATATGGGGAGAGCAAGAAGCCGGGTTGTGGGGGCAAGTCCTCGGTGGAACTTGACTTGCCCGAAGGTGGCTGAAGTGGGCTGGGGCGAGACCCCTGCTCCAGAGAGTGTAGGTCCAAGGGCATAGTCGAGGGACGGACTGGGTCAGCAACGGAAAAGGAGAGTGCAAGCGTTCCGCTTCCACAGGGGGGGTCAACCCCATTAGGTTGCGGTCTTCCAGTGGTAAAGGACTCGAGGGCCTGGTTGCCCACCACCCGAGTGTTGAGAGAAGTAGTAGTCCGGGAATGAGAAGCAGTGGTCGTAAGCCGAGGGGGAGAAGTATCCATAGTGAAACAAAAGAGAACTTCATCCCCCGCGCGCATCCAGCCACCACCGACTCCAACAAGGGAAAGGCGAAACGTGGGCACACTTGGTCCCACCGCCGATAGATGTCACGCAGGGGAGATACACCCGTACCCAGTCCCTGTGCCTGAAAGGCGGCCACTCTCATCCAACCCGCGGTGAAAAGTGGCAGGGACAGGGTTTGGGTTTGGTTGGAAAGCGACAAGGGTGCAGGGCAATCACCTCCCACACCCAAGGGCCAAGGAAGGGGTCAAAATCAAGGTCCAAAGAACGACGCCAAAAAACAGAGAGAAGCCAGAAAGAATGGGTTAAAGGAGAAAGAAAGAAAAAGAAGCAGGAGATCAGCCGGGTCCCCAAACGGGTCCAATGGTCCACGAGGGCAGAGAAAGCCCTTACACCGAAGAAAGGTGTATTCCCACATTCGCCACAGAGGGACGCGCCCTATCGCTCCGGACAAAGCAAAGGGATATATATATATAAATTATATATATATATATATATATATATATATATATATATATATATATATATATATATATATAATATATATTGAGGAAATTGAAAACTTTTAATATTCCTCATATAATTTAATTGCTGACAATTAGAAAAAAAAGAAATCAATAGTTTAACCATAAACTAAATAAAATAAACATTTAACTTGACTTTGTGCATATAGCTAAACAAATATTAAAAAAATAAAAATCCTTTGATGTATGGTACAGTACTGAATAGAAAAATAAACAAAAGAAAAATATATTGTTCTTTGGCCTTTAAGTTTATAAATATAGCCTCTAAATTTATTTCATATTAGCTATTTGTTAAAACATTTATAAATAAATACAAGTTTAGAAGCTTTATGAACTCCTAATTTATTCCTTAATTTGGACTGTATCAGTCCAAAAGCAGAAAAAATTCTTTCAACTGCTGCATGAGATGACATTATGAACACTGATGCATTGTTCTTCACATCTTCAGACAGTTCCCTGATAGATCTCCATCATGCAAGTGGGGTTATGTTTAGATGTTTAGATTAATGGAAATACATGCATGCACAAAATATAAATGCAAGGTTGCCTGTATTCTTTTATTTCTTCTTCATATACTTTTGTTTTTTTTTGGTTCTTTAAAAATGATTTAAACCATGGTTTAAACCAAACCCTGCCTGAAGACCTAAATACAAGCCGAAAGCATATGCTTCTAATAAGTCCATTTCTCATTGTGACTTCGCTCCCTTAATTCAACTTCTAATTGAGATTATTCACTAACGTCTTGCTGAAGAAAACTGCCTTTAACCAGTGAAGGAACTCATTTACTTGCGAACACACGCATTGCGGCGACTTCCGTCACATTTTAAATCCTGTATGGCGACATTTGACGAAACAACAACCTATTTAACCTAACCAGATTTGACGTAACTAACCAACATTACATTTTATCACGCTGTTTTTCCGATGTCATCCGCCTTTACTCACACGAGTGCACTCACTTATATTAACCATTTTAAAAATCTTGACATTTCCTGTTTTCACAAAACTAGGCCTATACCAATGTTTTATATGTATCCTCACAACGGATGGCTTTTTCAACTCGCACTTCAATTAATAAACAATGCTTTGGGGTTACTTAACCACCTTCAAAACATCTACCGCCATATGACGGAGGGAAAGACCCAGAGAAACGTCTTAATGGCTAAAATCGGAAGTGTGAGCTGATTCGAACCCATGACCTTCAGATAAACAGGTCCGACCCCGACTGGTTAAATATCATTTAAATCATATAACCAATTAAAATTAGGTATCAATGGTGAAAAGGGGACTACTTCTTCCGGAGAGTCGAACTTTGTTGGACCTTTAGGGTGATTATCTGAAAATATTTTAATTTATAAAAAACATGTAAATCTACTGCACTGAACCTAATTAATAGCAAAGCCAGTAAAATTTCTATTTATAAATTATAGTTTTCGAATCTATACTATAATAAGAGAGCTGTCCGTCCGTCCGTCTGTCTGTCTGTCTGTCCGTCCGTCACACTTTCAGAAATTGTGAGAAAAAGTTGTGAGAAAAAATTCAGAAATTGTAAAAAAAATTCAGAAATTGTATTACGGGCGGAAATGTGAAGCTCAAGATTTTCATGACTGTGTTCTTTTCTGTAGTTTAGCAATGGGGGAAGGGTGGGAGTGGGGGGAATATTGGGGTGGGCGGAAGGGTTGGGGTGGGGGTAATGGGGGATGGGTGTGGTAATGGGGAGGGGTGGGGGTAATGGGGAGGGGGTTAGCCCCCAAGTTGTATGAATGGGGGTGAGGAGGTTTTGGGAGATACCAGATTCAGAAATGTTGACACAATGTGAAGCTCAAAATTTTCACGGCTGGGTTCTTTTTTTGTAGTTTAGCCTGTCTATCCGTCAGCGAAGTGACGGGAACTGTACTAGTTTAAATAAAAATAACTTACTTTGATGGGAATTTTGTGACGGCAGACACTCTTTATACTGGTATACTGTTCCTTTATCATTTTCCTTTTGTTGATTTGAAAGTCCCAGAAAGTAACGATGTGATAGTTCAAGGTGCTTCAAAGTTTTCTCAATATTTGAATTGCTAAGTTTTATATTTTCATTTAATTTTAAAATACTCTCGTAAGTAAATGTTGTAAAACATTTAAAATCTTTATGTAGCTTAGTTTACAGTCTGAATGTTGAAAATTTACACTGAGATCACCAATTTTGTCTCTAGGCGAGTTAATTTACAGTCTGAATGTTGAAAATTTAAAATAAGATCATTAACCTTTTTTTCCAAGTGGTCAAATTTTGCTTCTAATTCAGAAACTTTCTCATGAGATGAGTGAAGTTCACTTACTGTCGACAAAAATAGAAACAATATTCGTGAAGGCTAATTGTAATAATGCTAATAACTCCTATTTTCCATATAAAATTTTAATTCGAACTCCGAGTAAAACCCAAAATACGAGTACTGAACAAATATCAATCTGAGTAAATAAATTTTACAAATATGTAAATAAATAACAGTAAAATAAAAGGAAACCGTATACAAAACAATATAGAGATATCAATTAAGTGTGATGACTGGTGCATGGAATAAAATTGAAAATATATTGGTTACCAAATTCCTGAGTGGCTATTGAGTTTGAAACAATGTTGCAGTTATAGCAAATATAACAGAGGTATCGGCCCTGAATCCCTTGTTATTTTGGGTGGTTGCATACAAAACTGACTGCTACCGGCCAATTTATACAAATCGTATGTGCGTGCGACCAAAATTTTAGCCCAGTGACCTATCTCGGGTTCTGGACATTATAGAAAGACAATTTAAAAACTGTTTATGATGTAATTTTTACCTCTGAAGAAGATTAAAACATTTGCAGAAGGCTGCAGGCTCAATAATGCATCAAAAAATCCATATTTCGTCATTTTTGCTCAGAAAATGCAATTTTTCAGCCCTTTTTCTCCAAATATTGTTTTTTATTTTAAATTATATTTTATATTTTTCTTTTAAGGTTGAATTTATAGAATTGATAAATACATGTATTTTGATAACCTTATTGCCAAAAAATACTGCATAGTAGCATGTTAAGACGCAGTGACAGTTAAAATTCTTGATGGAGGTCAGATTTTCAAACAGACTCATTCCCCAACGGAAAGCTTCCACTTGGTAAAGATGTCACCCAAAGTGTAATGGCAGAAGAGAACTGGACAACCAGACAAGAGGCTGATGCGGTTGCACTAAATCTGATTGAACACTGGATTTGGTGCAATGTCTATCCAATTTCACGCTCCAGTGTCACCAGCAAGATTCAGGATCTAGTCAAAGAATTTTCGAGGTAAGACTCAAATTTTCAGTCCCTTATAAAACGATTTAAAATATGTCATACTTTTGTAAATTTCGTAGTTGCATTTATTTGTTTGTGACAGTAATTTTATTAACAATCATGTGATTCAGTGATTTGCAAGTCATAAGAATGATCTGTAATAAATTCTGTTTTGATTAGAACTTAACTTACGGTTTATAATTGAAATTTGCATTCACAACATTAAAGTTTTGGTAATTTTGTAGGTGTGATAGATATCCAAAAAGGAAACGTGGTGGCAAGTTCTGGAGTGATCTTTCTTCCTTCATTGAAAAACTTCCAAGTTGTGTAACATCTGTGAGGACTCAAATCAGAGAAGAGATTTGGAACACTTGTATCAACTCAAAATGACAGAAGACTATGCTTTCTGTGAAGGCCATAAAACAGCTAGAATAGGACGATGCGTTAGTTTTAAGGAACGCCTTACATCGGCAGACATCAGATACACAAAAGGAGAGGAGTACAGTAAGAGCAAGCAAAAGAAAAGAATCGGTGTTTGATCTATATCAATTAAAATACTTTTGATTAATGGCCACCGAAATCTGGGTTTCTTGAAATGATTGTACTACAAATTATAAAATTTTATTTTTGCGTCTTTGGTAAACTATCTTGTATCATAATCATATGTATTTTATTATCCCCAAAGAAGACCTCAGAAGAGTTTTTTCAAGTTGTTCCATCAAGCTCAGCAGCAATACATGACAGTGATCTCGACAGTTTCTCAAGTCAGGGCAGCCTGGAATCATATGATGAAACAGCTGGTGTCAGTGAACAACAGGAATCCACGACAGAACAAAATAGGAAGAGTCTACCAAACCTCATTCGGCAGTGTGACATGTATACTGTACAAGTTTAAAATACGAGTATGCTTTGAACACACTTGTTGTTCTGTTGACAATACCTCTGAAAAAATTATTTATAATCCATGTAATGTTGCTAATAGTTAGAGTCCAAATCTTGGACGTTACTGTCCAACGAACATCTTGTTAGAATATTAACTTGATATAAAATAAATGTCTTTTAACAGGTATTAAGTAAGTGACAAAGCCGGAGCAGCAGTTGCATCAGCAGTTTTAGAGGATTATGGAATTATCACTACTACTAAGATGAACGTAATTGATAGGTAACAGTCCAATTATCTTATACATTAGTATCTGATTCAAATCAAGTATTTCACAAAAAGGCATACGTTTCAAACAAGTGTTGAAATTTAAATAGTGTCAGTCAAAACCTATGGAGCTTGCTTAAATAACTGTCTTTAAAATTGAGTAAATTTGCACTATGAACTTTGCAGGAACCAGGCATGGGGTCAAATACATTTAAAAGTATTTAAATACAAATACTTTAAATTTTGCGAAATACAAATACAAATACTTTTACAAATACAAATACCAGTCACTGTTCAAATAAGAACTGACTAAATTTCACGAAGCAACTTAAATGTAAATTATGTTCCAGGGTAACCAACAGTCCAACACACAATTATGTACTGTATAATATATATTGCTAAAGATAAGGGTCTTGTAGATAACCTACAAAGCTATAATACCTATCAATATTTTTATTTTTAAACGTTCAACAATAAAAACTAGGACAAAATGTTATAGGAATTTATATAACTATTTGCAGAAGTATTTGGAAGTTTTAAATACTTTTCAAAATATTTCAAATACAAATACACACTTTTGACTGGAAATCTCAAAATACAAATACATATACTCTCCAAAGGTATTTAAAATACCTTCAAATATAAATACAAGAGTATTTGACCCCATCCCTGGCAGGAACAAGCTGAGAAGAGAACGTAAAAAATATCGTAAAGCCATAAGAAAAGAGGAGGGTAAATTGCTTGAATTGGTAGATGCTATTTATGTGGATGATCGCAAAGATGCAACAATGGTGACAGTTAAATGAATGGCAAAGATGCAACAATGGTGACAGTTAAATGAATGGCAAATATTACAGAAGAACTGAGCTAGAAGAGCACTATGTAATTGTAGGAGAACCTGGTAAGATTTAAAATTTTGATCTTTAGTTTGCATTTTGCAAAAGATATTACTCAAACTATTTATTAAAATGAATTTTGGATATAGAAATTGGAAAATAGATATAAATCCTGAAATATCTAAAAAATTGTCTCTAATCTTTGAATACTATTTCGGGTGATTTCTACCTCTCACATGTGACTCCAAGTAACGGCAAGGGGTCAACTATTGCAACAGAGATATACAAGATCCTCAAAGACACTGAATTACAAACCAAACTTGCCATGATAGGATCTGATGGAACTAATACAATGACCAGTTCAAATGGTGGAGCTATCACATGCCTGGAAGAACTGCTTGGTAGACCTTTGCAGTGGAGCATTTGCCTACTACACTGTAATGAGCTCCCGCTTCATCACGTCTTTGTTACTCTGGATGGAACAACAAAGAGCCTAGACTCATTTTCGTGAAAGATAGGGGTTAAACTTGGTGGAAGTGTATCTCATTGGGATGTGATTTAATTCAAGCCAATTAGGAATTCAAAGTTTCCAGTTATTCCTAACGAAGTACTGGAGGACCTCAGCACTGATCAGTATTATGCTTACAGAATCTGTATGGCTGTTATGCTTGGCTGTGTTGATCCTGATCTTGAGCTACTTGAAGTTGGACTGATCTGTCATTCAAGGTGGTTGACTCTGGCATGTAGAATCCTCAGATTTTATACATCTCAAAGGAAGCCTTCCAAAGTTCTGGTCACACTTGCAGAGTTTTGTATCTTGGTCTATTTTCCAAGTTGGTTCCAGATCAAGGAATATCGATGCACAGATGATGCTAAGATTTTTTTTGATATGCTCCAATGGATCCTGAAATTTCCTCACAAGAAAGCCAGGGAGACAGCCCTGAAAACCCTCTACCAAAATGCGTACTATGCTCACCCTGAAAATGTATTAATTGCCATGCTTGTTGATTCAGACCCACAAATCCGCAACATCGCAGTTAACAAGGTACTTTTGGTCAGAGGGAATGAATCAGTTGAAAGTGATAGACAATGACTTCGAAGGTGGTGACCTAATAATTGATTCAGGTGAGGATATTGAAATCCTAGAGTTACAGCCTGACTTGAATGTTGTGAGAGATGGTAGTGTCAGGAGATTCATGGTGCCTAAAATCAATAACGAAACTCGAGGGTATCTCGAAATGATAAACTTAAATTCACCCGACATTCATAAGCCCCCTATCAAAGCATCTCTAACCGATGAAGAACTCATAAACATAAGAAAGGAAGCATTGAAACTCAACCAGCCTTGTCATAATCAAGCTGTAGAGAGACACATTAAACTTGTAACAGAGGCTTCCTCAACTGTGGTAGGATTTGAACGTCGTGATGGCATTATTCGACAAAAGATAAAATCAAGAAAACTGACGAAAGTGTTCAGTACAAAAAATACAATATTCTGAAGCTGTTTAGATGATTATTTATTACTTTGTTTAACGAGTGATACTTTAGATTAATCTTAAGTTGATTTGTAATATTTTCAGTAGAAAATTGTACATATTTACCACAAATTGTCCAAAAAAAAAAAAAAAAAAAATGAAAATTGCAATTTTTTGGCCAAAAGTAATATAAATATGGATTTTTTGATGCAGTATTGAGCCTGCAGCCCTCTGCAAATGTCCATATCTGCTTCAGAGGTAAAAATAAAATATATCAAACAGTTTTTAAATTCTATCTATCATGTCCAGAACCGGAGATAGGTCACTGGGTTTAAATTTTGGCCGCGCGCACATACGATTTGTATAAATTGGCCGGTAGCAGTCACAGTTTTGTATGCAACCACCCAAAATCGGCTTTGAAACTTAATCCTGGAGAAAAGACAACTATCTAGATCCCTCAATTTTGATCCTGGCACTTTTGATTTTTTCACTCCACCCTATTATTCAAGATCAAGGAGAACTGGATCACACACACTTTGCTATAAACTAATATAATAAAATAAAAATTGGATTGGTTGGATTTAAGTTTGAAGAAGTTTGTTATGACTGCCAAAAGAGAGAGAAGTTTTAATTCTAACCATACGAGAAAAAAATATATATAAAAAAGTAATTATCTTAAAATATCTTTACCATCGATTTTTGAAAGAGGAATCGGGGTAATCCTTTAACACAAAAACACTTTTTCATTCGAGTCTTGAAGAGTGAATTTGCAGTACCTATGCAAAATAAAGATACAGCAAAACCTAGACTGGTTTAATTTGAATTTATTTACATTCACTAAAGTTTTCAAGGACCATGGAAAACTTCAAGCAAAGGACGGTAAGTTGTTCCGCCATTCTATTCATGACAACAATACTGAATTTCTTTCTCTTGTGGTAGTACTTTGTTCAAACATAGACTGTCAGAAACTTCCGAGAAAGATGTATAGCTCCAACTGTCACCCTCACTTCAAATATAACACTTCATAGACTATCTCTTCATACTTACACACTTCCTTTTTATGATCCCTTCCACATGCAGCATTCTTAGGACTTCTTCGCACACCTGAAGAACTGAGAGTGACGAACTCCTGCAAAATTTATATTATATTTTACTAGCATTTGGGCACCAGTAGCTCAGTGGTTTCGGGTTCCGAGTTCCCTCTCAACTGTTGGCACTGGGTGGTGGAGTTGGCCAGGCCACTCAACTTGTTTCTGCTCCGGCTCGATAACCCTCAGGGCATACTCATCCCAATGTAGTGAGGAAATAGCTTCCTGAATGTTACCTTTTATCGGAATTGTTAATAGCAAAACTAGTCATTATACTTCGTATAAAACATGAGAAAAACGTAAGGTTTTGAAAACTAAAAATTAACTTCATTATAATACTAAATGTAAAGCTGTTGAAGACTGGAAAGCAGAACTTAATACCCATTTTAAATACTCTTTACTTATCAGTAAATATAAAACTCACTGATTTCTTTCGCCATTCTATAAACTCAGAATCTGGTCCGTAGTTATACAAAAGTTCAGTGTTTCGTGGAATAGCATTTTCCTGCTTGACGAACACACACAGATGGCATTCCTCATTCCTTATTATTTTCTTCATGATGCAATTTGCATCTTTGATACCATCATTGACATACGCCGCTAAAGATTTGTTGAATTCAGCATCAATACTGGAAATGATGTACAATATACTCGGAGACTCGCTAAGGTATACAACCCATTTTAAATTAGAAAACTGTCAGTTTCGAAGTCTGAACAAACACAAAAGTCTACATAAAATCTATATTATATAGCAAACGCATCACCCTTTTTTTTCCCCCCCAAGAAAAATTCAGTTTTCTACTTTAAACATTTTCATTACAGACAAATCACTACAGTGGTATATGCCCATTTACATATACACATACAAGCGCATTTCCGCCTAGGCGAGGTGTCGACTTTTTCACATCCATATAGGCCTATCTAAAAACTAACTAACCAAACCTAATTTACCTTAAACTAACCTTAGCAGTGCTGGATTAAAGTCTTTGTAGGCCCTTGGGGCCTAGGCACTATCATAATCGTAGGCCCCCCAAGATAGATCTATAGATAAATATTTGCACGGTATACAATGTATAGGTCCCATAGTATAATCATAGATCTACAGTAGTAGGGCGGGTCGTACTCAGGTGACAACATGAATCTGAAGGAAATCCTACCATGAGGGGTGTCTAAATTATGTGTTTTTACATGGGGAATTCAAATATGAGCTTATTGTTTGGATAGGATAACTCTAACCTACATCATTTTGTATTTCTAAATTGCCAATTTTACCCTTTTGAACCCCTTTATAATATATTAAAAGATATAAGGTAAATCATTTATATTGACAAGGCCAAATCAACTTTACATATATTTATTAATAGGTGAACTGCATGTATATCACTGGATATAATTACAAAGATCATTCTCCTGACATCTTGAACTTTGCCAGGTTGCACAAATCCTGCTTTGACTCAGACTTGGACATCAGCTTCCTGCTGGTCTCCTGAGCCCTGATCCCTCCATCCCTCTTTTCCTGTGAGAAGTACTTAGCAGAAGCCTCAGTCACCATTTTAACAACCCTCTCAATGCTTTGTGTGTGGCAAGGCCAGTTGCGCACCTCCATCGGGGTGTTGATGAAGTTTTTCACCTCTGAGGTGCTTAGAGAGCAGGTGAGAGGTGGCTCTGACACACCTTCTGACCAGCTGATCAAGTCACCGATGCTGGAAGCATCACAATTGATGTCAGGTGTCATTCTGCTCCTAACAGAGGAGTCCCCCAGCTGAGTGTCCGGGTCCCCCTCTCCCCTGATGGCCAGGATTCTCTCCACCCCTTCAATCCTCTCCTTCTGATCCTCAGAGCAGAGTAGTGTTTGGAGGATGACTTCACTGTGGGCATACCAAGCAGATCTTCTCACAGTTGGCATCACAATATCCAGCACCTCCTTTCTCTGGGACTTGAGGCAGTCCAGCTGAAAGAGGATGTGCCTAGGCCCTTCGATCCAGGAGTGCTTGACCTTCACGTTGAACCAACATGGGTAATACACTCCAATGATGAATTCCACAATGAATTGCAGAATCTTCAGGTGCTTTCCTTTAAGTCCGTGCTTTGACACCCAGAGCCTGAGAAGTCTGTTCGCTGTGGTGAGCCAGCGGCTGTGGTTTACTGGTCCTATCTCTAACAGAGCCAGCCCTGCAGGAAGTACTCCATCCCTGACTGCACAGACAATTTTATAGCCATAGTATTGATCAGTTGAGAGATCTTGAATGACCTTGTCAGGAATCTTGATCAGTGGAGGGCCAACAGAGATTCGGGTGAAGTTTGGATTGATATCAAAGTCTGTAGCAGAATCAAGGAGCTTTCCTATTGGCCCGGATAATTTTTTGTCTGAGAGAGTAGGGCCATCAAGGTCAACAATGAGATGGCGCAGGGGAAGTTCAACAGTGTGCAGGTTGCACACCAACCAGACCAGCTTTCTCCCCAGGTGCAGCTCCAGCTTCCGCATTACTCCAGCTTTCACACCAGTGTTGACATTTGTTGAGTCTCCTCCAATGGCCAACAAGGTCTTATCATAACCCCTCTCTTTCAGCCAGGCAAACAGGACCTTAGCAATCTTCTCCGTATGTGACTCCTCTTTAGTTGCTTTCTCTGGGGTAAAGTGGAACAGATAGTAGCTGCCAGGCTCATTAACAACACTATAGTGTTCTTCCTTGATCTTTGCGGGAAAAGATTGGTCACTGCCCTCAGCTTCCATCATCACATTGGTCAGGTCAATCCGCCCATCAAAGAGGATGCAAGAGATCCCCCCCTCCTCCCTGCACTTCTTCTCGAACTGTTCCCCCAGCTCTCTCATCAACTTCTCCTGTGCTCTCTTGACTTTGCTCTTATCAATCACTTTACTTGTATTGTCTTCTGTGATGATTCCTGCGTCAATCAGAGCTGTTGTTGCTATCGCTGCAGTTGGCCTCAGCCCTATGCCATACCTTACACTAGCAAGGGCAATGTTTTGAATCTCATCATAGTTTTTCTGTACCTTTGCCGAAACTGCTGGCTCAGGGTCAGTTTGAGGGAAGAGCTCAACTTCAGGAACAAACTCATCTTCATCACCACTTCTCTCCAATTCCAGATCCTCATCACCATCTGCCAAAAATCTCTTAACATCCTTCCTGGCTGCCTTCTCTGCTACTGCAGCACTTTCCTCCTTGCTCCTTCTCCTTTTCTCTGCCTTCCTTTCCATCCACTGCCTTTTCAATGTCCTCACCTGTCTCTTGTGCTCTGGTAGATCAGGACCCCCTATTTGGTGGGGTCCCTTACTTCCAATATCAGTAGATAATCACTAAGTCTATCCCCTCACTGCAAGCCGAGGTGGTAAAATAGCTTCATAAATCATGAGTCACTTCAAATATTTCACAAAACGTTTTAGAATGTTCTGAAACGTTACATTCTAGCCTCTGAGAAAGGTGGCTCAGAAAATGGCCTTATGCGCGCTAGAAAACCGTCAAAATATTTCATATACCAAACTGTATGATAATTACAATTAAGTGGAATGGCACACCTTTTTATTTGAGTATTTAAATATTATTATTATTATATGAATTACATTATATGTGTTTATATGAATTAGTTAGAACAATGCTCTATGAGAGATAACGTGAGCAGCCATGATAGAAAACGTGAGAAGACATATTCTGGGGTAACTACAATAGTAAAATAATCAACAATTTAATAATAATCAACTGCAAAATGATGTAGGTTAGGGTTATCAGAATTAAATATTTTCTTCAGAATTGTGTTCTATACACCAAAATATGTCATTTGAACACCCCACTCCATTGATTTAAAAAAAATGCATAGTATGACCCGCCCTACTACAGTAGGGTCTATAATACATGACTATGATATTTGAAAGAGTTAGTTTTCTTGTGGATAGATCTATGTCCAGCGATGAAGTGGCCTCTAGAGCAAGGGCTTTAATAGATACATATGCATCAGATCTCACACATGCATTCACAGATGAATTTCTATTGTTCTCACATATGTACGTAGACAAGAAATTTGTGGCAGAAATGATCAGTGCACAAATAGCGGACAACTGAGAATGAGCTTTTGCAAAAAAAATTAAATTTGAAGATGTAATCTGTGATTTTGCCAACAAAAAAAGCCGCAAAGTTAATGTTTAATGTACATTTACTTATGTCATATTATACTTTGTAAAGTAATTCCATTAAAGCAAATTATTAAGCTTAATTTAGCAATTTCCTTTTCGAATAAGCTAAGATTTTTTTTAGGGCCAAAACTTTCTCTTAGGCCCTTGGCACTGTGTCTATTGTGCTTATTGGGTAATCCAGCCCTGAGTTACCTTAGTACCATCGAACCGAGAAGGGAATGATAAGTATCTTGAACGCAATTGCGGACTCGAAGGGTGTTTTCTGTTAAGTCTTTAAATAGTGAGGCATTCCCTAGCCTAACCTAGTCCAACCAGAACCAAACTTTTTTTTCTGACAGTAAAAATGTTTCCAGAATTTTTTAACGTGCCTAGGTACCAATAGTGTTACCTCAGAAAAAATAATTACCTCACTTTAATTGGAAAACACACACACACACACACACACACACTCTCTCTCTCTCTCTCTCTCTCTCTCTCTCTCTCTCTCTTCATCAGGATTTAGGTCCACTTTAGTCTTATAGATCTGGTGTTGCCCTTTATGACAAGATCGTAAAAGTATCTAATGATATGCGAGGCAAAATCAAAGTTTCCATTTACACATCTCTCAGAACCTGTTTTGTTTTTGTTTAAATAAAAAACCGAGACGACGACCAGACTGGGAAAAAATTTTCAGCCTTTTTTTTTTAAAGAAAATACTTCATTACGAAGTGACCTGCTTCCATTTTATTTCTTACTGCTTTAGAGCAACAATTAATTCTCTAAACGAAAGACAAACGATTTTTTTCAGTATCAAGAAAGGTATCATTAGAGTTAATGACTTAGATTTAGTTAAGGGTAAATCCAGGATAAATAGACAGGTAGAAGTGCTGATATAACACTAAGACATCTTCAATATTCACGAAACTTGGTCTGAGGGTGTTTTTTAGAGAAAAAAACAAATTCCCAAATTTGTTTGAAATCGGTCAAATAGGTCAAAAATTAGGGTCAGGTCAAAATTTAGGGTCAGGTCAAATTTTGGCCAAATCGTGACCTAAGAATGTTTTTAAATCCCTATATCTCAGCTTTTAATTGTCGTAGCTTAATAAACTTTATATGGATGGAAGCGGAATGAGCTCCAGTTTCCAAAAATTATCATTTGGATAATTTAATAAAAAACACTTAATTTTGAAAAAAAAAAACATTTCAGGATTTGACATTGAAGGGATCAATTTTTTTTTAATTTTATTGAAGAAAAAATGTTGGCTGAGCAAAGATCTACCATAATCGGCAATAAAAAGTTAGCTTATAGGCCATTATATAGCTTAAAACTTAATTTTGTTAATGCTTGCTTTCTTCATTTTTTATTTTTCTATTTTCAGATTTTAATAACTATATATTAAAAGATACAGGTGTACCTAAATATCTACCTAAATAACTTAAAAAAATGCCAAAAAATAAGAAATTATATTGTGATCCTTTAAAAAAAACAAAAAAAGAATTTTCAATAATATTAAAAAAGTTACGGAACTTATGGCTTCTGTAAGTTATGGAGTTCTTCAAAAGGATCAGCTATTGTGTAGCAATTGCTACACCTTAATAAGAAGTCAACCTGGAATACTGGAATCTGTACCAGCACCAGCAGAAGAGGCTGTACCGCTACAAGAACTGTGTCCTTTACCAGCAAATGAAGAATCCTTTGAGCGCAGTAGTAGCTCGTCTACAAATATTTCTACGGCTCCACCTGTTGAGGAAATTTTTTTGGAAGATCCACAACATAAGAAGGATATACTTAGCGATAAAATATTACCATATTTAGATGAAAGCCCCATAAAAACAGGTAAATATCTTTAAATAACCATATGTTTATTTTTTATATAATTAATTAAATTTTTCAATAAACATGTATTTAATTTTTATCTAATTAATAAACCAAGTCTTAGTTAGACAACTAACATACATGTTAGTTGTCTAACTGAGATTTGGTTTATTAATTAGATAAAACTTAGATAAAACTTTATATGGATGGAAGCGGAATGAGCTCTAGTTTCCATTCCAAAAATGGTACTTTCATTTGGATAATTTAATAAAAAAAAAACACTTAATTTTGAAAAAACAAAAATTTCAGGATTTGACATTAAAGGGATCAATTTTTGAAGGGATCAATTTTTAAAAAAAAATTAAAAATTGATCCCTTCAATGTCAAATCATGAAATTATTTTGTTTTTTCAAAATTAAGTGTTTTTTATTAAATTATCCAAATGAAAGTACCATTTTTGGAAACTATGTAGAGCTCATTTCGCTTCCATCCATATAACGTTTATTAAGCTACGACAATTAGAAGCCGAGATATAGGGATTTAAAACATTCTTAGGTCACGATTTGGCCAAAATTTGACCTGACCCTAAATTTTGACCTATTTGACCGATTTTCAAAAAAATTTGGGAATTTGTTTTTTCACTAAAACACGCCCCCACACCAAGTTTTATGCAAATTGAAGACATGACCGTGTTGTTTATCTATTTAACCTGGATTTACCCTTAACGCTTCCTAAATATTTTAAACACGTTCAAAATAATTTTCACAAATAAAAAAATGATCAGTGAAAATGGTCTACCCCTCACAAACTATGAAATGAAGTATCAATTTCTTTACATAACCAAAAAGATGCTCTTACACTTTGAATGCCTGCCCATCAAATAGTTTCCTTCCTTTTTAGCATGGCGCGCGCGCACACACACACACACAATATATATATATATAATATATATATATATATATATATAGATATATACACAAGACTTTGAACCAAACAAAGATCATAGATAAGCAAGTTCATCATCAGGAATTAATGTAGGTCCACTCTAGTCCACATCTGGTGTCACTCTTTATGACGAGCTTTCCTTATTTTAACATATGTTTCTATTAACATTTACACAATATTTAAGTATTAAACATTCATAATTGTTGAGTTTAACACTTCCATCCTTACAAGGTAACTTTGACCTCCTTCCACTAACCGACAATCCTACCAAATTCTCTGGGCCGTAATAACCTTGTAAATTATATACAACTCCTTACCAATATGTTTCGCGATCTTGTTCAAAAAAGTAGATGTAACTAGCTCCTTTCTTTCGCAGTCTCCATTCACCTTCTTCTGCATTTTCTCTCTCCAATATATTCAGCTACAAAGGATCCAGCAGGAATTTCTTCTTTTGTGAAAACACCCCTTCCTGATAAAATTCACAAATTTTGCTGTTATCCAAAGGCATATTAACTTCATTAATTCAGAAATGAATAAAATATACAGCATATAAGCTAACTTAGACTCTGTTTATACGATACGTTATCTTTGAAAATATAAAAGTTAAGCGAGCGAGGTTAGTCCTATGGGTTTTTTTTTTATATCTTTTCTTACCACATTTACTAAGTTTTAGTTTAGAGTAGGGGTACTCAGTATTACCACAGACTGCTTCCGAGTTTAAGGTTAAAACAAAATAAGCCAAAAATTCCTCAAATTTTGTGGTAGAGGCTACAGAACCTAATTAAATTACACTGACCTAAACTTTTGTCAACCTACAGCAGTTACGGCATCTTCAAACAAACACAGATGGCCAGCAAATGTGACAACTCCCTTAAAAGTACTATAAATACAAATTAAAATTAACTTTTTATAACGGGAGTTTAGTAACTTTTATTTTAAATGGAAATGAAGTGGAAATGGAAATGAAAAGGTGAAAGGAAGGTAATGTTGGGTGGGGAGGAGTAAGGCGGAAACTGGGTACTACGGAGGTAGAATGGAGAGGCAAGATAGGCACTGGTCCAATGATGAAAGTTGAGTGGCACGACCGTGTAAAAGAATATACGAGATGCCAATGAGAGACGTTTGTATAAAAAGTTCAAGCGAAAGTGACAATTACTGGTATATACACTATATGGTACCCATCGGAGAGGTACGGAAGAAAAGGAAGAGTTCTGGAACATGTTGAGTGATGTGGTTAGAAGTGTGGAAAATTTGTGGAGAGTCATTGTGAATAACAACTTAACTGGAAAAGTGAGAAATGGTCACGAACCCACGAGTAACTGGCGAGAATAGTATTCTTGAAATGAACGACAATGGATAAAGACTAATAAAACTGTGTATTGAAAAGAGCGCTTGTTGCCAGGGTGGGATTTCTTAAAATAATCCCAATGATATGGCTAACTTATTAAAAACTAATATTAACATATTACAGTACAACGTAGATGGTCTCACAAACAAAATCATGCAGCTTAGGGAATTCGTACACAAACAAAACATTCACATAGCACTTATATAAGAAACAAAACTAAAACGCACACACAAAATACCCACCATCCCTGACTTCACGGCGATCCGTCAAGATCGTACTGGGGGTCACGGGGGCGGACTCATCACTTACATACGTAAAGCATTAGCTACACTGATGCCACTCAAAACATTACAAACACAATCCAAGCAGATAACACGATAGAAATACAGGCAGTTAACATTAAAACACGCACAAAACACACCACCACACTCGTTAACATTTACATCCCCACCAGATAGTTCACCTTAGGTGCCAGCCAATTACAATCCACAGTTACACAATCTGGCCTCTCTCACTAATGTCATCTTTAGGAGGAGACTTCAACGCTAAAGACACTAGTTGGTACCTGCGCAACCAAAGCAACACCAGAGGCACCAACATGGCCACATAACTAAACAGCCTCTTCATTCTTAACAATACAGAAGAACATACACACATACCACACCAAGCAGGATACTCAAACTCCTCCCAGGACATAACGTTCTGTTCCCCCTCACTAGCAACACATGCACAATGGAGAACAGAAGAACAACTGTCATCAGACCACCTGCCCATCATCATTACAACACGTTCTACACTCTGCCCCAACAGCCTTAGGCACACTTACAGAAATTACAAGAAAGCTGATTGGGAACAGTTCAAAATACAGACTGAGGAACGATTCACCACACTAAACAGCACACCCATCATAACCATCAATACAACACTCAAGACATTTATTTAATCAGATCATCAATAATGCAAACAAATACATACCCAAGGGCAACATTAGGAAATACAACCCAAATTACACTAGATAAATAGCCCACCTCATAAGGCAACGTAATAACCTCAAACAACACACAAACACCACACACAGAAGCCATAAAACAGCAGATACAACAGCTCAACACAGAAATAAACAACAAACAAAGAAAAACAAACAAACATTTAGGGAATTCATAACAACACTAAACCACTCCACAGATACATCCAAGCTATAAAAGACTATAAACAGCATTACCCACTCTAACAGCGGCATTCACACCTCACACACGGCTATCTGTCGCAGCCAAAATAATATCCCAACATATACACAACAAGCTAACATTCTAGTTAATCACTACGCAAAGATGTCACTTAAATAGAGACAACAACCAGAAACAGGCAGACAAACAGCCAGACACAAGAAAACCTACAGACTCGACACGATCATTACACCCTTCAATACAGACCAGACCAGACCAGACCCCCAAGATCATCAAAAACATTAAAAATTCGAAGGCTACTGGACCAGACAACATATCTAACATACACCTTAAACACTTGGGCCCACAGGGAATACTAGCTCTCACAAACATCAGCACATATTCATACCAACACTGTATTATTCCTGACATATGGAAACAAGGTAAAATTATTACACTACTCAAACCAAACAAAAATCCAACAGAACCAGCTTCCTATAGACCCATTACTTTACTATGCACACCTTCCAAAGTAACAGAAAGACTAATCTTACAAATCACCAACCCACACATACCACTATCATCTACTCAACATGGATTCAGACCTCACCACTCAAGCACGACATTACTCACTAACCTCACGCAGCACATCGTGGATGGCATCAACTCCAGACGACCAGCTCAACGTACACTATTAGCAACAATAGACATTAGTAAAGCATTTGATACTATCCCACGCTTCCCTCTCATAAACAAAATAATCAACACAAACATGCACAATAACACTAAAAGGTGGCTGAGCAACTATCTTTCAGGAAGATACTCACATGTCACATTTAATGGCAAGTCATCCAAAAACAAGCTTTTTCCGAATGGGGTCCCTTAAGGCTCTGTTCCCTCACCAACACTGTTCAACTTATACAGGGGCGTCCATACGAGGGGACACCAGGGGGCCAAGTCCCCTCGTTTTCAATGGTGTCCCCTCGTTTTTTCGTCAACTGCTTACAAATAGATTTTATCATAAACCCAAAATCCAGTCATAATATTTGAAGATAGTAATTGGTTACTATATACATTATTAATATTGTATAATTTCCCATATTGTTGATGTAAAGAGAAAATCCTGTGATTAAAATTAAAACATGTAAAATTTGTTGTGGAGAACGCGACTACGAGATCGTTAGGAAGAATATCTTGTACATTACTTAAAGAGCTGAATACTGTCTTCAATAACCTTCTCAGTCCCATGACAATTATTTATATGTATATCATGTAAGAATAATAAACTTGTATATCTACCAAGTTATTGTGTATCTAGTTTCACCCTAATATCATGGACATACAAAGGATGTCTAAAAAAATGCTTATTTTTCAGTATTTGAAGCCCTATAATTTGCCCTCCTAACTGCCTCCAAAAGGCAAGAAATGCTGTCCCAGACAATAAATTTCAAAAATTTCCCTGGGGAGCATGCCCCCGGACCCCACTAGAGCTCGCAAATACTTGTGTCCCCAGGCCCGCATTTATGGGGTAGCGCACCGAACAAATGTCCAAAGCCCCGCGCCCGATGGAACCCGCAAATTTCAATTGAAAAAAATTAAACGTCACGTATTTGTCATCTGCGACGAGTTTTACTTTTTCCGGCAGGCGGCATGGCATCAGACATTCTAATATCCGCTTTGATGGTGTTTAATTTGTTGTTCTTGTTAGTGTTACTCATTTCTAATGTTGTTACTAACTACTTCTTGTTTCTGTTGCAGATTCATGATTTATGTTCTTATTGTTGGCATTGTAATACGTACAAAATGGAAACGAGCCGTGACAGGGATCGAAGGAAGAAATATAAACCCGGTAGTGAAAAGCGTAAGGATAAGAAGCGCAGAGAAGAGTTTCTTGCGACGGTGCCTTAACTGACTAATTGGATTAAATCATCAGCAACTAAGTCAGCCCCTTCAGCAGACCCACCAGCTGCCTCCGCTACTTCAGCAGCTGCGTTTTCAGAAGACGCGTCTACGTCAGTGCGTTCAGCAATCCCAGCAGCTGCCTCCACTATTTCAGTAGCTGCATTTTCAGGAGACTCGTCTACGTCAACCCCCTTCAGCAGGCCCACCAGTTGCCTCCGCTACATCAGCAGCTGCGTCTTCAGAAGACCTGTCTACGTCAGTGCGTTCAGCAGGCCCACCAGCTTCAGGACATGCAATTAATGACATTGGTTTGTGGCCACAAGTGCTGACCGGTGACTTTAGAGAGTTCTGGATAGAGTGGGTAACATCAGATTGCTGAAATTATGACAGCGACTTCAGTAACTCCTCAACTACTGAAAATGGTACAACACGCCGATGTAAAGACGTTATTTGTTAAGAAACATAGCCTGACGAATGAGAGGATTGAGGTGTCATGGCTGTGCTATTCTGAGTCCGGTTCCATGTAAATTCCACCCAGTAAATTCCACCCCCGAAAAATCCACCCAGTAAATTCCACCCCCGAAAAATCCACCCAGTAAATTCCACCCATAGTAAATTCCACTCATAGTAAATTCCACCCATAGTAAATTCCACCCATAGTAAATTCCACCAAAAAATTTAAGAATTTTAACAATTATAACTGTTATTTTCTAAGGTAAATTTTTTATAGTCACTGGACAGTTTTTCTGGTGTTTTTAGGTGATTGAATGATTTTGACCATCGTTTCTAAAGCAAATCACTTGTTTTTGAGTTAGCGTGATTTTCGTTAGTTTTAACGAAAATATCACACCTAAACCTAACCAATCATCAAGGGTGTACAGTTGACCTAACCAATATATTTTACCAGTTTTTTTATTTTACATAAACTTTTTAATAAACTTTAATAAACTGTAAACTTTTTTGATAACCCTTTGCGTGGAATTTACCATGGGTGGAATTTACCATGGGTGGAATTTACCATGGGTGGAATTTTCGGGGGTGAAATTTACTGGGTGGAATTTACGTACAACGTCTGAGTCTACAGGCTGTGTTTACTGTTTTGTCTGTAAATTAATGTCGAGGGCGGAGAGCAAGTTCACAATCGAGCTCAACGACTGGAAGCATGGTAGACAATCGGTCGAAGCACACGGAAAATGTGAGCAACATATGGAGTCGATGAGATATTTGTTGGTTAGAAAGTCTGTCTCCGGCCGTGTTGATTCGAAACTGGTGAACCAGTTTGAAAAGGAGTGCAACTACTGGCAGGAAGTTTTGCGGCGCTGTGTCGACGTTATCAAATATATTACGTCACGAGGACTAGCAATTCGTGGACATGACTCCCGTTTCGGTTCACCAAACAACGGCAACTATTACGGAATTTTGGAACTTTTAAGTAAGTATGACAGTTTTCTAGCTGCGCATATAATAAGCGAGCATGCCAACAAAGGTAGCGGACACACCTCGTATCTCTCTCATTTCATTTGCGAGGAACTCATACTGTTGATGGCCGATAAAGTACTTCAGACGATTATCCGAGAAATCCAGCAGTCAAAATACTACTCTCCATCCGTCGACTCTAAGCCTGATGTTTCCCACATCGATCAACTGTGCTTCACCCCGATATGTGGTTGAGTCTGGGTCCGTCGAGCGATTTCTACAGTTCATACCTATGAACACACATACAGGGAAAGGAATCGCCGACGTGGTCCTCAACTTTCTGGAGACGCATGGCATTCGAATTGGAGACTGCAGAGGACAGTCTTATGATAACGCAAGCAATATGGCAGGGAAATACAACGGCGTAAAGAGCCACATCAAGTCAAAATCTCCGTATACTGAGTTTGTGCCATGCATGTGCCACTCACTAAATCTTGTGGGTAAATCAGCAGTGGACAGTTGTACAGCAGCCGTTGAATTGTTTATGCTCATTCAGAATGTCTACACGTTTCTCGTCTCCTCGACATACCGATGGCGTCGACATGTAGAGGTTCTCGATAGTAGTTCCCGTAGTGAGAAATTAAAGGTCGACAAAGGTCTCTCCGATACCCGCTGGTCAGCCAGATCAGATGCCGTCCAATCTTTAACCGAAGGCTACGCTGAGAATATCGTGGTACAGGATGAGCTAGCAGCAGATACCAGCCAAACTGCGGAAGCCAGGATCGAAGCCAGGGCATTGTCTAAACAGCTTCAACAACTCGAAACAGCCATTTTATTGGTTTTATGGAACACTATTCTCCATGACGAAATCGGAACTGCCGAAGATACGAACCTGACACCAAGAGATTCATTTCGGACCACTGCATTTCTACCGATAATTGATAAACTGTGTACCACTCTGAACACTCGTCTAGAAGCGTACGCTGTCCTGCAGAAAAGATTTGGATTTTTGTATTTTCTTCTAGTCCTGGACATTGACAGTCTTCGACGGTCAGCTGAACATCTAGTAGAATGCTATCCGGCTGATCTGGAGAAAGAACTAGTAACAGAAGTTGTGCAGTTCACTGCCCTAATGAAACTCACCGAAAGTGAAACAGAATCCGAGACGGAACGTGAAGACATGTGCAACAGATTTTATCGGCATATGAACACAAACGAACTGAAAGGAACATTCCCAAACATGGAAATAGCAATGGGAATATACCTGTGTATGTTTGTCACGAACTGTTCTGGTGAACGTTCATTCTCGAAACTGAAACTGATCAAAAATTACCTTCGCTCCACAATGGGCCAGGAGCGCCTTTCGTCCCTGGCACTGTTGAGTATAGAGCATGAGGTGTTGCAGTCGGTGAGTTTTGAGGACACAATCACGCAGTTTTCCAATCAGAAAGCCAGGAAACGTCCTATGTAATATACATTACAACTCTACACTCTATCTACACTACAGTAAGCTGTACATTTTCGCTGTTTATTAAGTGTATTACAACTGTGTAGCTGTTTATTAAGTGCTTTACAATAACTGTGTAGATGTTTATTAAGTGCATTACAACTGTGTAGTCTACTAGAGTAGCTGTATACACTGTATGTGTACATAGTTAAGTTATAGTCTTTAATATCACATTAATAAGCCGAATGGCTTCCGCATGTGTGTTTTGTGTGTGTTAAAAAATATATCTGTTATGGGCATTACCAAATATTGTCATTCATCAACACACTAAAATAATACATCCCGAGAAATAGCTTGCCCAAGGCCCCGCACACTGTAAATGCGCCCCTGCCCCCCCCCCCGTATTTGGAAGTGTCCCCTTACTTAATTGATGCTGTGGACGCCCCTGAACTTATACATGCATGACATTCCAACATCCATAGATAACAAGCTTACCTTATCATCATATGCAGATGACATCACTAACATCCACCCAAAACATCATCGACACCGCTAAAAATAACCTACGAACATACATAAACAGTATACAAGACTGACTCACACACAATAGACTCAAAATAGCGCCCACAAATCAACCATCACCTTGCTAACAAGCAACACAAAAGAACACCAGATAACTCCACACATTACACTAAACACCACCAATATTCCACACACTCACAGGACAAAAATACTTGGGGTCACATACAACACATTCTTTTGTAAACCACATTCAGGACATTAAAAACAAATGTACGTCAAGACTTGACACGCTTAGGGTACTAACAGGCACAAACTTTGGACACCAGCAGGAAACATCACTCATATACAAACAATATATTCGCTCAGTTATGGACTATGCTAACCCATGCTGGGCACCCATTAACTCAAACACACACATAAACACCTTACAGACAATACAAAACAATGCACTTCGTATCATTACAGGATGTACTCAAACAACACCAATAGAACACCTGCACACAGAAACAAAAATACTGAAAGTTAGGGAACATTTAGACATGAGGGGAACACAATTCATGGCAGCAGCGACAACTAACCCGCAACACCCTTGCCACTACATGTACAATCATGCACCAACACCTCGCACCATTAAGGTAACACCAGAGACACATTATAACCAAATACTCCATTCCATACCACGCCCCACAGACATCACATCACATCACACACACACACACACACACCTAACCCACAAAGCACTGACACGACTCGGTCCGAATGCGGCCCTAGGTGCGAAGCCGCCACCCACTGACAGGTCAGAGACCAGCCTGAGCAGATCGGATAGAGTTAACTTAGCATGATTCCGATGTGGACGTCACCCCAACTTACAGACATATAAACAGACTAGACAACTCCACAGACGACACCTGCCACTTGTGCCAGGACACATCACAAACAATTGAACACATTATGACAGACTGTACCGCTCTAGCACAACATAGAACACAACACAAGACCACTAGTTCGCTGAACCTCTGGTCCACTCCGGAGAGGGCGATCGGATGCCTGCATGCCGCCAGCTTGCTTGATCAGGGTGGGTTGATCGGCTAACCAACAACAACCACCACCCAAATTTATTTTTTGACCAATTTAATCCAATGAGATGTCAGCCGCATTGGAGTTTTTTTAAAAATAAAAAATAAAAAGGATATCAACAGTGTTGATACATTTTTATTTTTTAAAACAAGGCTATGAAAGGTAAAAATATAAAAATTAATGTCAGATTATATAGGGTCTAGCAATTCTATTCACAAAATTTGTGAGTAACTGATACAAGGTATATTTTCTGGCTGCCTATCACATTCATGATGCACCTATCCAGAAGGACTTTTATAGCCTACTGATTTCCCCAAACAAATCAACAAAGCTTACTTAAAGATATTATGAAGCCTAAGAAAACTTGGATGGTTGGCTACACCACCTTTTTTCTTAATTATAAATAACCAAAAGTGATACATATATTATTTAAAAAATTAAAACAATCCACAGTATTTTTAATAAATTCAACAGTTCTAAAGCTAGGGGCCTGTTTAATAAAAATGAGAAGCTTTTTCATTCCATTCATCCATTCATAATTTAAAAACCTTTTCCATTCTTCATTGCACATTACTCAGCCCCAGAAGTATGGGCATACAATTCCCTGGAATAACATACAGTACTCACTAATCTCAGAGATTTGGGATTACCTTTCATAACGAGACTGAAATATCTCTTGTAATAGGGCAGAATCAGGCGAGACAAAATTACCTATTTACTCTTTCTGCTTCTAGTCAATTCTTTACATCTCATTACATTCCAGACACCCAAATGTGCCTGCAAAATTCTCAAAGAGCAGGGTTGGTGGGCACACTGCCCAAGTCCAATATTTATATTTTCTTTTTATGGCAATGAGAGTCCGTCACACACAGGGATGCAAGTATATCCTAATTTCCAAAGTTTCCTAGAGCTACCTTCACAGTTTTCATAAGGATGGCAAGGACCTATTCTAAGCTCTGATTCCTAACATGTTTTGACAAGCCAAACAAATGTAGGACTCTATACATTACATCATGTTATAAATGAGCCCTTTATTTCTGATATTTCATTGACATTATTAGAACGATAGTTACTTACCTTTATAATTACTTATAAATTTTATTTCAAATTTTTCCTCAATTCTTTCTTTTAATTCAACATCACCTTTTAGTATCTGGTGACATATATCAATGAGTGACACTCTCATCGTGCTAGTGTCCCCGAGCAACTGATATAATGATAAAACGAACGGAACGGTTACCCTTGGCCCCTCCCCTCCTTCCTGCATAAAAAAATAAAATAAATGAAAATGGCTTCACATTTCTCAAAACTTGCCCAAACAGACACCAACTTAGGAAACTGCAAATATATGAACAACAACAACAACAACAACAAAACAACTATCAACAGCCAAATGATTGAGGCCCAACAATTCGCCTTCACTTGGAAAAAGTTTAAATGTCTTTTATAAACTTTCAAGCTTAAATGGTATACTGTATTTTCTTTTGAATACAATCCCAATACCCTCAAATCTCAACAGCTTAAGAATCCTAACTCTGTGGACATTAAAAATATTTAGTAAAATGCCATAACAACTAAAGAAATGTGGTAAATTTAGGTCAACTCTGTCAACTACATGTATTAGCTTTTAATCAGTTTTATTCTTCTATTTATGAATAATAAGACAGGATTTTCAATAATAATGGGGTTGGAAGAGGAAAATTCCAGCCCCCTATTGCCAGTCCCTCCCCATGAAAGCTAAAATGAGCTCTTGTCCCTTCCTCTCAAAAGTTTCTAATGCGAGGTTTAACATCATTCGTAAAAGTCCAGAATCAAAACAGTTCAGAAACCAAGTCCAAAATTACTGATAACCCAACTTAACATAATTATCACTAAGCTAATATAAACTCTCTCTGAACTGCACCGGTATTCTAGAACTTTGCATATCATTTGTAAAACTTTGAAACTTGTTATATAGTTTAAACAGTATAGGAGTTCCCTACATCTTTTCAATCAAGTGGAGCAATATAAAGTACTTAGAAATGACAAAATAGGGAAGAAAATTCAGAAATGAAATTTGGCAAACGTCCATTCCGCGGGCCGCAAGTTGGACAGCGCTGGGCTATACGATACATTGAATAAGAAAACGTAACGAGCCTACATTCAACAGACAATTTACTAGGGATGTACCGATATGTCGGTATTGGCCGATATTTCAAAAGTACGATTTTTCCAAAATTATGAATAAAAGACTATTTAGAAGATGAAATTTCCAATATTTTATTGTTTTATCACTTCACATAACTCGTTATTTTTTCACAAGGGTTAAGTTCTCGTGTAAAAATAGCAGCTGCTCTGTATGTTCAGGAGAGAGCTGATTTCTAGCAGCACTGGCAATGTTTCCTCGAATACTAAACATGCATTCGCTTGCAACTGCTGTTGATGGTGCTCCCAAATATCTCTGAGCTAAGTTCCCCAAAAAACACATTTACTAAGCCCAACAGAGGCCCACAGTCTAATTGTATAACAAACAAAACTATGACATCTAATGCAGTGTTGCCATCTTTAATGAAAAGGATAATTACTTTGTTGCCAAATTTTCAACACAGAAAATAAATTATGAATGTTACAAAAATATGACAAACTAATAAACCGTAGCTGGATATCGGTATCGGCCGATACTGTTTTTAATTATCGGTATCAGTTATCGATACTGTTTTTAATTATCGGTATCGGTTATCGGCTAAAAAGCGATATCGGTACATCCCTACTAATTACACAAAAAAAAATTATTCTACAAACACTAAATAAAAAATTTTGCATTTCTAAAATGCTGATGAATTATGTAGTGGTATCGGAGGATAGCAAAAAATAAATTCTAAACATTCAGTTGTACTTTTCATAAAATTAAAGATAAAACAAGAGATTCCTTCTCTTATTTTTTAAGAAAAAAATACACATAATTCACATAAGGTAAATAGCTACATAATTAAAAAAATTAAGCAATTAAGAAATAGCTTTAACAGTCAATCCTTTTTCAAAGTATTTTATCCTACATAAATATACTAAATTTTTCCTATTCATGAATTATCCACCTACTTTCCAACATCAACCTACTGTACAATAACACCTTTAATTAAGGATAAGATAAGGCGCGAGCTATCAGTTTTTCTTACCAGCAATAAATACCATAAAAGCAATTTTCCAAATCTAATATATTTTCATCTTTGAGAGATAAATATGCAAAATTTTAAAAAAAATTTGATGTTTTTCATGAATACTTTTTGTAGAGATTGTGATAAAAATGGATACTAAAATGTTGGGGACTGGGGGGCATGAGGTTTTACAGAGTACGCTGTGGGTAGATAAAATTATGAGCAATTGGCATGTTTCGGGTAAGGTAGGCGAAATATTTCTTTATAAAGTGAATTTTGAATTTGTCCACACTGTACACCCCAATCATCCACAATTTTACCCACCCATACCAAACCCTACACTGCCCGTTGTCCCACACTACTGTATAGTATATACCATAAAATATGCCCAATATCATATCACTGAAACTAGCTACCAATTATTTTTCGTAAAACTGTATTTGTTTATAAGCTAAACTTGGCCTATAATAAAAAATGATAAAGTAGTCTAGGCCTATATGAAAAAGAAAATTATTCCTATTGAACATCTAAAATGGGATTTGCCAATAAAAAATGTTATTGAGATGTGGTCTAGATTCAAAGAAATTTTAGAATATACAATGTAGATGTAGTCCTTTCAGAATTATTATGAAGAACAAGATTAGGAAACCTTTGTAGTTAAATAAGGAAATAGCTAGAATGATTAAAGACAAGAAAAGAGCATTCACAGAATTTAAAAGCAGTATATAATAAGCCTCGTGGACTCGGATAATTATAAGGAATTAAGAAATAAGTTAAATAGTTTGATTAGGAGTAGCAAAAGGCATAGTGAAATAAATCTTGCTAGAAACAGCAATAACTATAAAAAAAATTCTTTAGTTGCTATAAATACAATAAAAAACAGGATAGGATCAGCCCTATAGAACATCATGATAGCATATTCGAAAATAAACAGGATATTGTTGATATTTTTAATGATTTTTTTTTAGCTCTGTTTTAACCAGAGGTGGGAAAAGTACTTTCATTTGTTACTTAAGTTAAAGTACAAGTAATCTTTAAAAAATTTACTCAAGTTAAATTAAGGGATCTTTTCCGTTTGACACACATGGTTCGATTTTATTTTAAATTTCTACACAGACGTAGTTTTGCATGCCGATTACGAAAATCAGAACAAGTTTTTGGAGAAATTAATAATAAAATAGTTACAACCATTTAAAGTATTTTATTAGACCAGTATTTTATTAGACCCGCCCTTCGTGCGGGTCGCGGGTAGCAAAAATTAACCAAACTATCACGACTTAACCTAACCAATCGTCAAGGGCGTACAATTAACCTAAAAAAATAAATAAAAACAATAAATTTTTTATTTATTTATTTTTATATATTAAGAGAAGAGGATTCTTTATACTGTACGGCATTGACGATTGGTTAGGTTAAGTCGTGCTAGTTTGGTTAAATAAAAATAAATTTATATTTTTTTATTTATTTTTTTAGGGTAATTGTACGCCCTTGACGATTGGTTAGGTTAAGTCGTGATATTTTGGTTAAAGCTAATGAAAATATCACGACTTAACCTAAACGTTCCTGAGCGTGACCGACAAACGTTCCTGAGCGTGACCGACTGACAAACTGAGCGGGACGGACTGACTGATAGACATTCCTGGGTGTTTATAGTATTAAATAACAACATAACAAATTAGTGAACATTTAAATATGGAAAAAACCAATCTTTACTTAACCTAACCTAACCTAACCTAAAAATTCAATCTTTAAAGGGTTGTAACTTTTTTATTATTAATTTCTCCAAAAAATGGTTCTGATTTTCGTAATCGGCATGCAGAACTACGTCTGTGTAGAAATTTAAAATAAAATCGAACCATGTGTGTCAAACGGAAAAGATCCAAATTAAGAGTACACGTTATCAAAACGTTGAAGTACAAAAGCGAGTGTTTTATAATGTAGCTACTTAAATATTGAAAAGTAAGAAGCACTTTTTCAAAAATGAAATAAAATACACTACAAATATATAACAATATAAAATAATCATCATTATGGCAAACAGACTTCATTAGGATACAGAATTAAGATTATTATAAGTAGGAATTATTATATTAAGAACTATAATTTATTATCTAATAATTTATTATAAGTATTAGGGATGTACCGATATCGCTTTTTAGCCGATAACCAATACCGATAATTAAAAATAGTATCGGCCGATACCGATATCCAGTTAGGGTTTATTAGTTTGTCATATATTTTTGTAACATTCATAATTTATTTTCTGTGTTGAAAATTTGGCAACAAAGCAATAATCCTTTTCATTAAAGATAGCAACAATGCATTAGATGTCATAGTTTTGTTTGTTATACAATTAGACTGTGGGCCTATGTTGAGCTTAGTAAATGTGTTTTTTGGGGAACTTAGCTCAGAGATATTTGGGAGCACCATCAACAACAGTTGCAAGCGAAAGCATGTTCAGTATTGGAGAAAACATTGCCAGTGCTGCTAAAAATTGGCTCTCTCCTAAGCATACTGAGCATCTGCTATTTTTACACGAGAACTTAACCTTGTGAAAAAATAACGAGTTATGTGAAGTGATAAAACAATAAAATATGGACATTTCATCCTCTAGAGCAGTGGTTCCCAACCTTTTCACCACAAAGGACCCCTTTTATTTTTATTTTTTTCCCACGGACCCCATGTTTTTGGAAGATTCCGTCTACCAAACAAACTGTTTTTATTAACTAATAATTAACTCGTTTTCTCATTTTTCACTATCAAATAAAGGACATATAAGTGAGTATGCAATTAAAATACAGCGTATTAAAAAAAGTATTAATAATTCCAGCCAAGAGCAAGGAAACTTGAAATTTTAGCCTGAGTAAATGTACGATTTCCAATGGAGCCTCTCGAAATATTGAAAGCTCACGGACCCCCAGTACTACCTTCGCGGACCCCCAGGGGTCCGGGGACCCCAGATTGGGAACTACTGCTCTAGAGTCTAGATAGTCTTTTATTCATAATTTTGCAAAAATTGTACTTTTGAAATATCGGCCGATACCGATAATTTTAAAAATCTACCGATATCACCTATACCAAATATCGGGGCAAAAAACTTCTTTTCTACGTGAAGGTCAAAATATGAATAAAACCCACTATAATAGACAGAGTTTATTTCCACAACAGTTTCAATGCCCACTGGCATCCTCTTCGGGTGGATGCCAGTGGGCATCGAAACTGTTGTGGAAATAAACTCTGTCCATTAGAGTGGGTTTTTATTATCAGATATATCGGTACATCCCTAATGAGGGTAATTATGTCGCAAATGACATGGCCTGAAGTTGAATTAAAAAATACATTTTTCTAGTGTATTTTGGTGTGCTCTGTTCAAAATATAACCTTCATTTCTTGTGCAAATGAACAGAAATACGTGTTTGGGCCATGCAATGTCAACTGTATTTCTGTTCATTTGCACAAGAAATGAAGGTCATATTCGAACAAAGCACACCAAAATACACTTGAAAAATGTATTTTTTACTACATTTTACACAATAAAGCATAAACTAACATGTTCATGTTACGAGATCTTGTAAACGACGCATTACCACAGGAAACATGCAAAACACCTCAGAATTAAGCAGAAAAGTTTGCTCTCATTATTTTTGTTTAAACTAACGAAAATATCACGACTTAACCTAACCAATCATCAAAGGCGTACAGTTGACCTAACTGGACATTCCAATAACCTAACTGGGCATTCCCTTAACCTAACCAGGCATTCAGTTGACCTAACCAGGCATTCAGTTAATCATTTAATTAATCATCTAAGGCACATGACGAATCAAGGTCTCAAGGTCGAAACCACATGAACGGCACGTCATAATTCTATCACAAACACCACCAAACTGAATCCAATTAGGAAAAAAAATAGCCAGAACAGAAACCAACAAACTAAGTCGCAGAGTAATGACGTCATATCACCCCTGACAACAAATACTGTACACTAAATATATATATATATATATATATTATTATTATTTTCTACAATAGTTTGCACAAAAAATGAGTGACAAATTTGAATAAAGCGACTAAAACTACCGGATCAAATGTAGAATTCGGACCCCAGCCTTCTTTAGTTAGCTTTATAAGGCTAACTAACGAAAATATCATGACCTAACCTAACCAATAGGGTGGCCCACTTTTCAATTTTTTTTTAAAAGTATAGGTTATCGTAGTTTTTCCCATTATTTGGCACTAGACTAGCACATTGGTACCATTTTTACAAAAATTGATCAATATTTAGGGGTCTCGCATCGACCTTGAAATTACGAGATTTTTTTTTAAATACGTACTTTTTAACTTTTTACTGAATCAAGATAAATCATTAAGTAGGGATGTTTTCTGAATCCTCTTGATGAGAGAAGTCGTTTGGTGTGCCTTCCAATGTCATACGACTAACGGTTTAAAAGTTGTGCCTGTATACAGGTAATACCAATGTGCTAGTATAGTGCCAAATAATGGGAAAAACCACGATCACCTATACTTTTCAAAGAAATCAGCAAATAGCAGACAAATAAGGAAGAAAGAAACAATAACTTAAACAATCACTTTTGCATTGTATTGACCACTATCACACGTCACTGGCTGCAACGTTGTCCCTCTGTGCTATGTCATCGTGGCGAGTGATGACTTCTTGAAGTCGCCGAGCTCTTTCCGGTTCTTTTCCACCACTTGCAGAAGATCCTGCAGCTGTGCCTCGTCCTTTGTGACCGCGTTCGCAACTTTCCTTCTGTGCAATGAGGAGCCCCGGAGATGAGAATTGCTTGGCGGTGCTCCGCCGTTCCAAGGAAGTTCTGAAACACATGCCATATATTTCAATTTCATGGTTGTAAAGCAACCTATTTTTGCTCACATTCAGTTCTCTTTTTAATTGACATTATGCTTCATGAATCTCATTACTAAATTGATAGCTATGAAAACTTAATCAACTGACCTTGACCATTTTGCCATCCCAGTGGACAACAGTGTGCCTCGGTGGCGTGAAGGAGTCCTTCACAGCCGTCGCCACTTCACGGTGATGTGACACTCTTCCCCGGTGAGCCGTTTCTTTCGAGATGCTGAACTGATTGAGGTCTGCTGGTGGATCCGCCGAACGTGTGATAGCAGCCACAATGCTTACTAGCTATGTAGAGAATGGAAAGTGGAAAGGAAACTGTCAAGAATACATGTGGGTTACGGGACACTTTAAAACTGACGCTATCGATGAATACTATACACAATACGTACCTGATTATTGGACATGCGGAAATGATCAGCCACTTCCATGACAGCAGGTGCATTAAGGATGCGGCGAGGAAGATTGACAGACACACTTGGCTCTTTCGGCAGGGGGAACGCTAGTTCTGTCTCCGACTCTCCTGACATGCCAGTATCATCATTCTGCATGGCCTCATCTCCGGTTTCGTATGCACACTTTGAGGTTTGCGGCTCCTGGCGAGGACGGTTTCTTCCTTCCTGTAGCTTTCTTTTTACAGTGAAAACTTTATCGTTCCCGCTCATCGTTGCCACCCGAGGACCACGTTCATCGAGGTAGAAGTCAATGTCTTCTGTCTTGTCCTTGTCGGACAGCAGTCGATTCTTCTTTATATCTTCGACAGCGTCAGATGCTCCGATATCCCACAGCTTGTCCACACCGTCCGAAAACTTCTGCCGTTTTCCTCCGGTGTCAGTTTCTCGTTTTCTGCTCTTTTGGAGTAAGTGCCACTCTTTCCACAATGCCTCTAGCTTCCGTTCGCAGTTGAGCTTTGTGATTGTTTTAATGCGGGCCATGTTCCAAAACTTTAAGACGTTGTTTACGGTTTCTTTGAATGCGTCTTTCCTGTTAGCAGTGTACTGGATAACACTGAGGAAGTATTGCAAAACCTGCCGTGTTGTTGGCAATTTGCTACCACTGATGGAGGACGAGGGTTGGCCAACTAAAAAAATTTCCGAGGCCGATCTTAGAGAAGGTAGCGATGTTATTTTCGCCTTTCCTTTTGATGACTCTCTATTTGTAGCTTCAAGAGCTCTTCCAGTTATGGTTGCCATCGATTTGTCCATGACAAAGGATGAGGAACTCAGACAGAATTTCAAAATGTTATGATCTGCAAAAAAAGAAATAGGTTAGGTACCTGGCACAGGCATAGTGCATTTTCTAATTACCTATATACATTATACATTCCGTCCTGGTATGGTGACTCATTTTTTTGAAAAGTATAGGTGATCGTGGTTTTTCCCATTATTTGGCACTATACTAGCACATTGGTATTACCTGTATACAGGCACAACTTTTAAACCGTTAGTCGTATGACATTGGCAGGCACACCAAACGACTTCTCTCATTAAGAGGATTCAGAAAACATCCCTACTTAATGATTTATCTTGATTCAGTAAAACGTTAAAAAGTACGCATTTTTAAAAAAAACTAGTAATTTCAAGGTCGATGCGAGACCCCTAAATATTGATCAATTTTTGTAAAAATGGTACCAATGTGCTAGTATAGTGCCAAATAATGGGAAAAACTACGATCACCTATACTTTTCAAAAAAAATTGAAAAGTGGGCCACCCTACTAACCAATCGTCAAGGGCGTACAGTTAACCTAACGATTGGTTAGGTTAGGTTGTGATATTTTCGTTAGTTAGCCTTATAAAGCTAACTAAAGAAGGCTGGGGTCCGAATTCTACATTTGATCCAAACTACCTCATAAAAAGTTATTTTGATTTCCAGATCCAGCCCATGTCATTTAAAATATATTAACCCTAATAAGTATGCATTATATACAAAATTTCTTCTTTCCAGAATTTGTTTACCAATTTTGAATGAAATTGTCAAGCATAACTGTTTTGTTACTTCGTACTTTTAAATTTCCACAACATTGTACACTGTACAGTACTTAAGTTAAAGTACAAAATTTTTCCCAAGATTGTATACTTAAGTGAGAGTAAAAGTATTACAAAAAAAAATGTACTTTCTAGAAAGTAGATTCTTCAAAAAGCTACTTAAGTATATCTACTTCACTTCTACTCACGTCCTCTGGTTTTAACTGAAGAAAATATGAATAACTTAGTTTTTAAATCCTTAGATTCTGTAAACACTGGCTTTCTTGATAAGATTCATATAAGGAAGGATGATATTAGGCGAGTGATTAATACAATGAAGTTAAATAAAGCTGCTGTACCTGATAATATTACACTGGGATTCTCAGAGAAGGGGAGGATAGCTTATCTAAGGCACTAACTATTTTGTTTGCTAGGTTTATTAATTATGCAGTGGTACCTCAAGAATAGAAAAAAAGAAAATGTAGTACCCATTTACAGAAAAGCATATTAAAAAGGAAGCAGGAAATTATATGACTGTTAATTTAACATTACTGGTAGGAAAAATAATAGAAAGGTTTATAAAGAAGAATATTCAAGATCATTTGGATAATTTTAATATTTTAAGTTCCCAACATGGATTTAGATCGGGAATGTCTTGTTTGTCTAATCTCTCAGACTTTTTAGAATTTGTAACTGAACAGGTAGATAAGGGAAATGATATGGGTTATTTATTTCGATTTTAGTAAGGCACTTGACAAAGTTCCATATAGGAGATTTCGATATAAATTAAAAGCTCATAGAATATTCGAGTCAGTTATAGTATAGTGGGTAGAAAAATGGTTAGAAGACAAAGAGAGAGTAATTCCAAATGGTCGTAAATCAGGTGGCAGAAAGTGAAAAGTGGGGTACCACAGGAATCGGTGTTCGATCCATTACTCTATTTTCTATCTAAATGATTTGAGAAGGCAGTAGGTACAATAGTAAAATTTCTAAATTTGCAGAGAATACTGAAGTCGTAGCCCAAATTACAAATAGAGAAAATTCTTATAAACTCCAAAAAGATCTTGATAGATTACTGGCCTGGGCTAGTAAATAGCAGATGGAATTTATTGTTTGAAAAGTCCTCCATTTTAGCAGAAACAGAAATTTTGGTGACAAGATGCAAGGAAATTGGTTGGAGGATAAGTCACGAAAAAGATTTTGGCATTATAGGTAGTTAGTAGTGATCTATAATTCTGTAAGCAGTGTATAGAGGCTAAAAATAAGGCGAATAAAATGCTAGGTATTATTAAGAGGAATATTCATTACGAAAGTAAGGAAGTTCGTTAATCTGTATTCTCAATCTTTCATCCACTCTCCCAATCAACTCTGAAACAACCTTCCTTAATCCATCTTTCCTTCTGTCTATGTCTATGACCTCCAATCCTCTAATTCAATCCTTCAAATGTAGTGATTTTGGCTCTCTCTCCTTCTTCTATGGGGGGTGGCGTTTATTGTGGGCATTCGCCCTTGGCTCATCCTTCCTGCATAAAAAAATTATATAATTCTTGTTAGGCCTCACTTAGAATACGGCATTCACTGGTCCCCTTTACTGTAGGCATGATATAGATATACTTGAAGGTGTGCAATGTAGAGCAATCAAACTCATCCCTAGCTTAAAAAGACTGGAAAAGGGAAAAATTAAAGGAATTAGGTATGGTATGTTTAGTTTTGAGAGACATTGTTTGAGGGAAGATATGAGAGCCTACAGATGTTCAAAATGTTTTCAGGTTTAAATAGTTCAGATTTAACTTTTACTTATTGGAGTCTGAAGGAAGAATTCAAAGGCATAAGAAAATTAGAAAACAGGCTTGTAGATTGGCTCTACAAAATACTTTCTTCATCATAGATTAGTAGACTTCTGGAATAACTTGCCATATGATGTGGGAAATAGTAGCTCCTTAGTTTCAATATTAGGGTCATTCCAGGACAAATCATGCAAAAAAAATGAAATATGTAACGAATCCAACTTGGATTTTTCTCAAATTTGGTATATAAGGTTGTTTTTGTGCAAAAACATGCAAACTCAAGTTTTAGCGCAATCAGAGTAACGGTTCAAAAGTTATGGATCCCGCCAATTTTGGGGGTGTGGGCTCGCCCATTAACGTCTAAAAGTCCATAACTCGGTCCCTAATTGGGCTAGGAAAAAATTTAAAAGCCATTTGAAAGCTCAAATCCTAAAGAATAACTGACTAAGTAATAAAATGCATTTAATGAAATAATTAAAAAGTTATATAAGTTTGAATTTTTTTTTTTGGGGGGGCACCCCCTATGATACAGATATTCAAGATTTTTTTTTCGTCATTCTGTACCTCAACTACTCTTCTATATGACTTAGTCAACGATTGTGTATTTTTGCCTTTACGTTGTGCATTTTTTTGCACTTTATTATAAGGTACTTCCTAATGAAAAGATGACATATTAGCCTATGGAAAAACTATACGCGCTTACAACATGGTATCGTATGTGATACCTTTATTTCATAATTAAATATAAATTATTAATTAATTGAATTAACTATCTACAAAATTGCCTCGGGATTGGCAACATAGCCTATTGGGAATGAAATAATTGCCATACATACGTACATAGAACCCATATGTAGGCTTCGGGCCTGCATAACAACAGAAACCAAATTATGATCTTGTGTTCAAACTTTTCCATTTCCAACTCATGAGAATTACATCGAGAAACGAGTCAACGACCTTTGCTAAATCAGCAATTTATAATAAAAATACGAAGATTATATTATATCGGCGCGCTTAGAGCTGTTTATGTTACAGCGAATGCTTTAAACAGGGAAGATGTGCTTTTGTCTTCCCTAAAGTTCTGAGTAAATTCCTTATAATATAAAACCTAATAACTATAAAAAGGATAGGCCTATTCCTTCAGGGGTTTAAATAGTGACTGCCTATATTAGTTACACCGAGTGAACTCATTGTGTAGGCTCCATCATAACGGCCATACATCCAAGAAGACCGTCACGCCCTACATCGAAGCAAACTAAGGCCAAGCGAAAATAAGGTGGGACACTTTCTTTCGTTCACATATAGGCATCTAAAATCCTGAGGTTAGAATTACCGAAAACAATTAAATATAAAGAGGTCCTTTAAAGACCTACACATACATAACAAACTAACGAAAAAACATAGGGCTGTTGTCGGTAACTCTCCACTGAAGTCTGCTGGAAATTTCCAATGGATGAGGGTATCAGGCAATCAACCCATAGCCTTATATAGTTTTTTCACATGGTGGCCCGTATATGTGGAACGAACCCCTCTAAAATTTACACTGACACACACAGTGGCTAGGCATACCTCATTAGGCCTAACCCCAATTTCAACCATAACCCCACTATAGTTTTTTCATATGGTGGCCTATGTAACTGGGGAACCAATCCCTTTACCTTTACACTAACCGAAAACAAAGGCCTGTTCATTTAACAGGCATAACTCATTTTAGGTCCTATAAAAATAGGCCCACAACATTAAGCCTATTTAATAGGTCCTACTCTAACTCAAAACAAAGCCTTGTTGATTTAACAGGCTTAATTCATTTTTGGTCCTATAAAAATGACCAATTTCAGCATAAGCCTATTTAATAGGCTTACTTTACTTGACCTTAAATAGTAGGCCTAACATTCATACACTAAACGCCTACTTCAAACACTGCAATTTGCAATTTCAATATACAAGAAGCCTACCTCACAAAGTAGGCCCTACTCTTTACACTCAAGGCCTATCCTAACTAAAAACACTAAATTTATAATTCAACCTGTGGTGTAGGTTATAAAATTTATTTCAGCAATTTAACTTACTCTCAAGAACTGTAACATCACAAACTTCGACTCAAGAACTGTAACATCACAAACTTCGACTCAAGAACTGTAACATCACAAACTTCGACTCAAGAACTGTAACATCACAAACTTCGACTCAAGAACTGTAACATCACAAAGACCTAAAGCAATTGCACGAATTCACACCTACACCCACCTAACACCTATTCGTAACCCTATTCTAAGTCCTATTTGACATATAGGCACAACCTATTCTAAGTCCTATTTGACATATAGGCACAACCTATTCTAAGTCTTATTTGACATATAGGCACAACCAGAGATGGGCAAGATCACCAACTTTGGTGATCTTGAAGATCAAGATCAGATCACCAGAAAAATGTGATCTTGAAGATCAAGATCAGATCACCAGAAAAATGTGATCTTGAAGATCCAGATCAAGATCGTGATCTTGAAGATCACTTTTCAAGATCACTTTTTAAGATCACTTTTATATGAATTGAAAAAAGTTGTACTCTTGTAGAGTAAACAAAAACAAATTATTTTGTTAATCACTCCTGAAAAGTATCACTCCTAATACTCCCCTGAGGGCTGAGGCAATACAAGCATCGCATCCTACCCATGTCACCTGATCTAAACCACGGGGATTGACGATTCCCCTTTCAATTTTTCAGGTGGTAAACTTAAAACTTAGTATTATCATAACTTATCAGCAAAGAAAAAACTATTAAATGACCTACATATAGTTTTTAGTTCTATTTTTCTCAATTCTCATTTCACCAGGTCCATAACCCATATCAATGAATGGTCAGCATATATAAGTAAACATTTTTTACATAGAATTTAATTTTACAGTTTTACTGCAGTACGCAATTACTGACAATATAAGGGTAAAAACCGCAAGTTAAGAGTGTTAATTTAATGTTCAACCGCTGTAAACATTTGCTTTCAGCAAAACCAATTGTTCAAAGTTACCATCCGAGAGACGACTTCGTTTGGGGCTATGAACCATGCCAGCAAACGAAAACAACCGTTCCACTGGTGCAGAGGAAGGTAGCGTGGTGTTATACCTCTTGAAGATCTTCTTTATAGCAGGATACCTATCTAAAGAGTCGAGTGCCTTACTGGTGTCCTGCAAATAATTGAGGACTTCCAAGTCTTCCTTGTTGTTAGGAGCAGAGAATGAGCCGTCCATAGTTCTGAAGAAATCGTCTTCAGATGATGAGTCTGAGTTCACCGAACTATTACCACTGCTGTCAGAATTACAATTTCTTACAGCCATTTGCAGCTTGTCTTTACTTGAGACTTGATTGCTTCATGATCGCCGAAATTAGGCCCTTGCAACAATGATATCCATCTAAGTTTGAAATACGGATGAGATACTGAGGCCAAAACGGCATCAGTTACCTCGGGGCTCAACGACAAAAAATGACCAAATCTGGCATTGAAGCCAGAGACGACTGCTGCCAGTAATGGCATGCAGTGTCTCAAGCGCAGGTCGTTTGGTTGGATAGGCTCCAATCTTGCGAGGGCATCTTGCGTCACTAGGACTGTTGGAAGAAGACAACCGTAGTAGCATTCTTTCTCTGCCTGTAATTTGTTGAGGGCTGCTGCAATTGGTTTTAGAACAGACAAATATTCTGAAATAAATTCCAATTCATTGTCTTTGAGGATGGGTAGATTCAGTTCTTCAAGAGCTACATTCACGTCGTTCTTATGTTTATATATTTGGCTTAATGAGTCGTACATTGAGTTCCATCGGGTGACGCATGGGTACCTAAATTGGACGCCAGTTATTTCCTGTATTTTTTCTGCTGACTTGGGTTTACCAGCAGCATTCCACAGCGCCGAACATTTTCCCATTGCAGAATGCTTTATCTTCTTTAGTCCAGGTGAATTCAGTCCTTTATCTGCATCAGTTGTTGCTACCAAGTTCAATGTGTGGGAGGCACATCGAATATGGGATGATAGTTTCACTGACTCCTCTCCATGCTCTCCTGAATGTTCAGGAAAGTTGCTGATGATAACCTCTTCATCTGAATCTTTTTCATCATCTTCATCTGCATCATCTTCATCTGCATCATCTTCATCAATGTCGTCAGTACGATTCTGAACACGAACACCGAACTCTTTAAAGCATTTCACCATGTTCGATGCATTGTCGGTGACTGTAGATACAACTTTTCTATAAGATAAACCATGCTCCGAGTTGATCCTGTCCAATATTCCAGCAATTTTATCAAAGCTATGTGTTCCACGAAATCTTCGGCATGACAGTGCAGCTGATCCTCGCGACAAGTCATCATTGATCTGTAATGTAAGAATATAAAATCAATGTTTGTATGAACATTTTTGAAGCTTAATTTAATAATATTGGTTAGACACGCACCAGCTAAACTGCGCCACCAAACATTGAAGAGAAGAACTATGTGATATAAAGGAGGCAATTCAGCGATGAGTCGCCTACCATACCACCACATCAGTGACCCATCCCATAAGAGCAAAATGTGGAAGAGTCCATATTCACAGCCTGTGAATATGGACTCTTCCACATTTTGCTGTGAATCAGACACAATGACAGATGACAGAATCAGTGAATTAGTGTGAAATTACTGTGAATCACAGCAAAATGAAGACTCACCAAATTAATGAATGAGGAACACATGTCGAATAATTGAAAAGATTATACTATAAGTCTATCAGACTATCAGTCTATCACCAATGGTCAATTTATCAATTATATAAAAATAATACACTAAATCAATAGCATACCCAATGCGCAGTGACTCCATGAAACTGCGGTGATTAGTTGACCATATGTCGCATGTAACACACACATGGTCAACTGCTGCCAGTTTTGCTTGTATGTCTTCCTTCATTGTACTGGTTGTTGTTGCAAGAGATCTAGCCAGGGTGCGTCTAGATGGCACTGAACAGCCGGGTTGACGTCTGAAAAAAATATTTAAAAATTAAAAAACAAATACAATAGATTAGCTATGGAAAAAATAGCAAAATATTTGAGTTATACTAACATGAAAGAAGATCCTTAAATTCATGTAGTTCAACTAGGCTCAATGATAGGAGCCCATTAGCCACAAGCGAGAGAATCTTCTTTTCAAGGATATCCTTGCATATTGGTGGTCCTGGTTTTTGCTTGGAAATGTGGAACATGCTTAGTGTTGACTGCTTGGCAATTTTGGCAGGGCCAGCATTGCTGCCGCTGGCATCTTCTTCTTTAGCTGGACGCTTGCGAGATT
Source organism: Bathynomus jamesi (assembly GCA_023014485.1). Lineage (NCBI taxonomy): Eukaryota > Metazoa > Arthropoda > Malacostraca > Isopoda > Cirolanidae > Bathynomus > Bathynomus jamesi. The sequence goes on along the minus strand of JAJOZX010002009.1, from coordinate 37,721 downwards.
TCTTCTCCGATTCATATTCACCCAAAAGATCCGAATGTAGTTTCTGCACAAGAAAATAAATTATTATCATGCGGAGAGACTTCTTGAACACCCTGTATAATATTTATCAGAGTATCAAACTTCTAGTTGAAATTAATACTTAACAAGATTCTAAAATTTTGTTATCTTTAACTAAAATTATTTTCACCATGATCAGTGCATTTTTATCCTATGTTAAATTGAAAGCCGAATTTCGTCCTTCAGTAACTAAATAGGAGAAATTACAGACATGGATCAGACAGAGAGAAAGACAGATACACCTGGCGTTTTATTATAGTTGGATATCGGCAGTTTTTAATGTAGTTACTAGTCCATAATCTATTAATATCTGAAGTGCACAATATATTCAAATGGACGTCTATGTAAATGTAGCATTAGTCTTGTATGGCACCAGTCACTTAAAATATGACTTGAACCATTATGTTAATGTTGCTACTTACTACTTAGTTACTAAGTAGCAGAGCTGGGCACTTGCGGCATATTGCGGTACTGCGGTACTGCTGCACTACCAAACCGGTACCAAACCGGTACGCGGAAATTTGAATGCGGTAGCGGTACTGCGGTACTTTCAGCGATCCTTTGCGGTACTGCGTTATGGGGGCCCGGGGTGGTAGTGCGGTGGTACCGCAAGTACCGCAGTACCGCAAAATATGCCGCAAGTGCCCAGCTCTGCTACTTAGTAACTAAGTAGTAAGTAGCAACATTAACATAATGGTTCAAGTCATATTTTAAGTGACTGGTGCCATACAAGACTAATGCTACATTTACATAGACGTCAGCAGACAGAATTGTAGTTTTCTTTGTACACTGCCTACAAATAACTTTGATACTGTTTCCAGTTTTTTCGACAATTTGAAAATATTTTCCGTTCAATAGCACAGATTGATCCTTATTACCAACATTGTTATCTAAATATAGAGTGAACCAAAAGTAGGTGGACAGTAAATGATAACGTTTATTTTGAGAATACATATTTAATTTTTTTGTATACTATAATACAAAATAAAATTTAAATAAATTTAGTTATAATATTTAATATAATATAACACAAACACCATAATTATAATGAACACCATAGTTATAATATAATATAACACAAACCGTATTCAACCTACTGTCCACCTACTTTTGGTTCACCGTGTATATTGAATACTGTTCTCGTGACAACCTAGAATATTTGGTTCCCTTGGGAGCCTGTTGAAGTTGTAAAATTGCACTCATTATTAAAAAATTCAATCTGTAAATAAAATAAGTTTAGAATTAATTTATTATGAATACGGACCTATAGGCTATATTTTATGCCTATATATAATAATATATTAATAGAACACTTTTAACATAATTGCACAGTAAATTACACTTTTTACGAGCCTAAATTCCACAGCAACTACACCTTCCATGCAGAGCTGGGCACTTGCGGCATATTGCGGTACTGCGGTACTGCTGCACTACCAAACCGGTACCAAACCGGTACGCGGAAATTTGAATGCGGTAGCGGTACTGCGGTACTTTGCGGTACTGCGTTATGGGGGCCCGGGGTGGTAGTGCGGTGGTACCGCAAGTACCGCAGTACCGCAAAATATGCCGCAAATGCCCAGCTCTGCTTCCATGAGCCCACGCATGACGCAAGTCACCCAACTAACAGAAAACATAAACAGTCGGTGTTGAACAAAGTTGCCACCAGATGTCGCTTGGACAAAAAACAAATGACATTCGCATAGCGGCATATTTAAGAATCTGAAATTAAAAGTGATCTTGAAGTCTAAAGTGATCTTCAAGATCAAGATCACAAGAAATAAAGTGATCTTAGATCAAGATCAAGATCACCATAATAAAAGTGATCTTCAAGATCAAGATCAGATCACGATCTTGATCTTCAAGATCACGATCTGATCTTGAAGATCAAGAGCGTGCCCATCTCTGGGCACAACCTATTCTAAGTCTTATTTGACATATAGGCACAACCTATTCTAAGTCTTATTTGACATATAGGCACAACCTATTCTAAGTCTTATTTGACATATAGGCACAACCTATTCTAAGTCTTATTTGACATATAGGCACAACCTATTCTAAGTCCTATTTGACATATAGGCACAACCTATTCTAAGTCCTATTTGACATATAGGCACAACCTATTCTATGTCCTATTTGACGTATAGGCGCGACCTATTCTAAGTTCTATTTGACGTATAGGCGCGACCTATTCTAAGTCCTATTTCACATATAGGCATAAAACAGACAAGGCTTGATATAAGGGTCTCAAATGCAACATTTCAGGATCTTTACTCAGCCAAATTGGTTAACCTAACACAAAACCCAAAAATAAAACCCAACAACAAAGTACACATTTACACACATACGACGGTACAGTATATAAATATATACATACGACTCCAAACATCCAATTCTTCTTTTAAGGAAGAATCACTCAACAGATTTCATTAAGAGACATACATTCCTTGCGAACAGATTGGATTCCTTCAAAACCCCAAACCTTCCAGACTTACCTGTAGGGCACACAACATTTACTCAATCATAACTACGGGTACCTTTTTGTTTTGATTATGGATGTGTTGGCCCAGGGGATAAAAGATCAATCCCCTTGGTGTATGCTCTCTGCAGACGATATTGTTCTGTGCAGCAACAGGAGAGAAGTAGTAGAAAGAAAATTGGAGGAATGGAGGAGGGCTTTTGAAGACAGAGGGTTGAAAATCAGCAGAAAGAAAACGGAGTACCTGAGGTTCTACGAAAATCAAGACTCAGAAATTAGTTTAGAGGGAGCGAGGTTAAAGAGAGTAAGTAAGTTTACGTACTTGGGATCGACAGTGGCTGAGGACGGTGAGCTGGACACAGAAATAACACACAGAGTGCAATCTGGTTGGAAAAATTGGAAGAAAGTTTCAGGGGTGTTGTGTGACCGAAGAATAGGCGCAAGGGTTAAGGGAAAGGTGTATAAGACTGTGGTAAGACAGGCTATGATGTACGGGGCTGAGTCTTGGGCTATAAAGAAAGATCATGAGAAAAGACTAGATGTAACGGAGATGAGAATGCTGAGATGGATGTGCGGAGTGACAAGGTTGGATAGAGTAAGGAATGAAAGGATAAGGGGCACAACAAAGGTTGGAGAAATCTCGAGGAAGATACAAGAAAGTAGACTGAAATAGTATGGACATGTGATGAGAGGGGACGAAGATTATGTAGGTAAGAGAACGATGAATATGGAGGTGCATGGCAGGAGAAAGAGAGGCAGACCGAAGCGAAGGTGGATGGAGAAGGTGAGGGACGATTTGAGGGAGAAGGGTTTGTCGGAGGAAGAAGCCCAGGACCGGGCTGTGTGGAGGAGGCTGGTCAGAAACGCCGACCCCGCATAGAGGCGGGAACGGGCGAAGAGAAAGAAGAAGAAGAACTACGGGTACTGACTTTACTGGAGTGGTGAATCCAAGTTTTGAAGACCAACTGGATTCAGAGGAATGCAATGCACACACACACACACACACACACACACACACACACACACACACATAGAGTACTCTTTCCATGTGTCAAACACAACAACCTGTCTAAACATAACCAAGGATCGGAGAGTAAAAGCTTTTATTGCTGTGCTCTGATTCTGTGCACATAATTTTGTGCCAAAAATTATATGGTTAGACAGTGACATATACAAACAAACTACCCTATTCAACAAGGGTCTTGTTGGCCCCCCTTGGCCAGAGACAACAAGGGTCTTGTTGGCCCCCCTTGGCCAGAGACAACAAGGGTCTTGCCGGCCCCCCTTGGCCAGAGACAACAAGGGTCTTGCCGGCCCCCCTTGGCCAGAGACAACAAGGGTCTTGCCGGCCCCCCTTGGCCAGAGACAACAAGGGTCTTGCTGGCCCCCCTTGGCCAGAGACAACAAGGGTCTTGCCGGCCCCCTTGGCCAGAGACAACAAGGGTCTTGCCGGCCCCCCTTGGCCAGAGACAACAAGGGTCTTGCCGGCCCCCCTTGGCCAGAGACAACAAGGGTCTTGCCGGCCCCCCTTGGCCAGAGACAACAAGGGTCTTGTCGGCCCCCCTTGGCCAGAGACAACAAGGGTCTTGTCGGCCCCCCTTGGCCAGAGACAACAAGGGTCTTGTCGGCCCCCCTTGGCCAGAAACAACAAGGGTCTTGTCGGCCCCCCTTGGCCAGAAACAACAAGGGTCTTATCGGCCCCCCTTGGCCAGAGACCAAACAACAAGGGTCTTGTTGGCCCCCCTTGGCCAGAGACCAAACAACAAGGGTCTTGGTGGCCCCCCTTTGCCAGAGACCAAACAACAAGGGTCTTGGTGGCCTCCCTTGGCCAGAGACCAAACAACAAGGGTTTTGTTGGCCTCCCTTGGCCAGAGACCAAACAACAAGGGTCTTGTGGCCTCCCTTGGCCAGAGACCAAACAACAAGGGTTTTGTTGGCCTCCCTTGGTCAGAGACCAAACAACAAGGGTTTTGTTGGCCTCCCTTGGCCAAAGACCAAACAACAAGGGTTTTGTTGGCCTCCCTTGGCCAGAGACCAAACAACAAGGGTTTTGTTGGCCTCCCTTAGCCAGAGACCAAACAACAAGGGTTTTGTTGGCCTCCCTTGGCCAGAGACCAAACAACAAGGGTTTTGTTGGCCTCCCTTGGCCAGAGACCAAACAACAAGGGTCTTGTGGCCTCCCTTGGCCAGAGACCAAACAACAAGGGTCTTGTGGCCTCCCTTGGCCCGAGACCAAACAACAAGGGTCTTGTGGCCTCCCTTGGCCATGGGCCAAACAAAACGGTCGTATGGCCTCCTCCTTGGCCATGGGCCAAACAAAACGGTCTTATGGCCTCCCATGGCTAGAGACCAAAACACAAAAATAGTAAAGGATTCAAAGCGCCAAGCCCTCCAGATCTACCTGTGGAAGAGTAACATTTACTCCACTAAAACTACGGGTATTGATTAGTCTGAAGTGGTAGGTGGTTTGAATATAGTACAAACTCTTTTAACCAAACAACACAACATGGAAGTACAGTACATTTCAATTAGCTCACCAACGTAGAAGTCACTTTAAAACATAAATCGTTAACAAAACAAAACATGACAAAACTCCAAAACCACATCAGTAAACCAGCATTTGAAACTGGTGACTTGTAAAATTTACACAAATAATGAGCAAAGTTAAAATGCTTAATAACTTTACTTCAATTCCATAAATTTCCTATACCTAAGCGGAGTCAAACTGATTGACATAACTTTAACTAAACTTGAGAAGTTGGCCTCTTGACCTTTTATATTTAAATAGGTCTTCAGTAACCTTTCTCTTCCTAAATTCCTACTTCATTCTTTTTATCAATTTTACATGTTTGTACACAGTTTGTCAAAAAATTTGATCTATAACATACAAATTTTTCTCCGCCCCGCCCCCCCAGGTATATGGAAAAACTGTACGCGCTTACAACATGGTATCGTATCTGATACCTTTATTTCATAATTAAATATAAATTATTAATTAATTGAATTAAATATCTACAAAATTGCCTCTGGATTGGCAACATAGCCTATTGGGAATGAAATAATTGCCATACATACGTACATAGAACCCATATGTAGGCTTTGGGCCTGCATAACAACAGAAACCAAATTATGATCTTGTGTTCAAACTTTTCCATTTGCAACTCATGAGAATTACATCGAGAAACGAGTCAACGACCTTTGCTAAATCAGCAATTTATAATAAAAATACGAAGATTATATTATATCAGTGCTCTTAGAGCTGTTTATGTTACAGCGAACGCTTTAAACAGGGAAGATGTGTTTTTGTCTTCCCTAAAGTTCTGAGTGAATTCCTTATAATATAAAACTTAATAGCTATAAAAAGGATAGGCCTATTCCTTCAGGGGTTTAAACAGTGACTGCCTATATTAGTTACGGTACATTGAGTGAAGTCATTGTGTAACTCCATGGTACCGCGGCCCTACATCGAAACAGAAGCGAGGTCCAACGAAATAATAAGGTAAGGTAATTCCTTTCTTCACATATAGGTAGTCCAAATCCCAAAAACAATTAAATATAAAGAGGTCCTTTGAAGACCTACATATACATAACTCTCTAACGAAAAGATATAGGGCTTTTGTCGGTAACTCTCCACTGAAGTCTGCTGGAAATTTCCAATGGATGAGGGTATCAGGCAATCAACCCATAGCCCTATACAGTTTTTTCATAAGCCCAAATTCAGGAATTGGGCTGTACTAACTATATACAGTAATAGTTTTATCCTAACTATATATATTGCACACACACACACACACACACACACACACACACACACACACACACATTAAAATAAGAGATAATTTGTACTGCCTGTTTGTAAGGTCGGGTGGTATCACGCTTGTGTAGTCATGCTACAACTTGTTACAGCAAAATGAGATTGTCTGAGGGCTCCTTCCATTAGCATGAGCCTTGGTTGTTAAGGGTTCAGTTTGCCTTTTGTGACCACATGATAAACACTGCTCATATATGGTATCTGCTTGCCATATTATTTTAGTGCCTTGCCTATATTGGCTGTGCTTGTGTTTGACTGTTATCATTAAAAATCTACTAACATTTAATATTCTTTCTACTTATTACAGGAACTGAAGCTAATATATAAATTTTAAACATGTCTTACCATTTAAATTATCATGAACAGTGTTGTGACCCCTTTAAGAGACACAAGAAAACAGTGCTAAACCTAAGGATTTTTTAGTGGGTGGGTGATTTCACAAACTCGTCATTGTGATGTTGCATTAAAATACACCTTTTCTGTATTGTTTGTATAATACAGAAAACTTTCTAACCTAACAAGTTTATAGTCCAAAATTTTAAGACTACACAAGTATCCACATAGGTACAAACGTCGGTACTGAATATCTTTGTAACCAGTAACAGCACTCCCAGTAGGCGATTGCAGAATTGGCTCAGCATTTAATTTGAAACAATTTTAAAATCTTGTCTTCTTGACATCATCAGACTGCATGTAAATTTTGAGAAGTGAAATACATATTACATGTGAAAAAACTATATAGGGCTATGGGTTGATTGCCTGTGCCCTCATCCGTTGGAAATTGCCAGCAGACTTCAGTGGAGGGTTACCGACAAAAGCCCTATGCTTTTTCGTTAGAGTTATGAATATGTAGGTCGTTAAAAGGACCTCGTTATATTTAATTGATTACGGTAATTTTTAGCGTCGGGATTTTAGATGCCTATATTAGAATGAAAAGAAATTGTCCCACCTTAATTTTGCTGGGTCCTTGGTTTGCTTCGATGTAGGGCGTTACGATCTTTTTCGGTGTCGGGTCGCCACGATGGAGTTACGCGACGAATTAACTTGATGTAATTAATATAGGCAGTCACAATATAAACACTTTTAGGGATAGGCCTATCCTGAAGTTTATCATAAGGAATTCACTCAGAACATTAGGGAAGACAAAAGCACATCCTCCCTGTTTAAAGCGTTCGCTGTAACATAAACAGCCCTGAGGCCACTCCTTTAATATATCTTCATATTTCAGTATAAATTGCTGATTTGGCAAAGGTTGTTGACTCTTTCTCTCTTGTATTTTACATGAGTTCGCAAATGGAAAATTTTGTTCACGTGAAATAAAATGTTTTCTCGTGGTTATGCAGACCCGACGCCTACATACGGTTTCTATGTATGTATGGTAATCATTTCACTCCCATTAGGCTATGTCGCCAATCCCGAGCCAATTTTGTATAGATATTTAATTCAATTAATTAATAATTTATATTTAATTATGAAATAAAGGTACCACATATGATACCATGTTGTGAGCGCGTATAGTTTTTCCATATTACATATTGATGAAAACAATATCTGCAAAATTAAAACACAGCTGTTCAGTAAAACAATGGGTATCGTATAAGAAAATGCAATCAATTAGTAAACTGTATTTGTAAGACTAAGGAAGTTTTTTCAACATATATACCTACATTTTCATTTATAATTATATTCATATTGCCTCCACAGTGACAAGTGAATAATAAGTCATTCAATGAAAAATAATGGCAGTTAAAAATAAGCACAAAAATACAAAAAAATTGCGAAATTATTCATTACATAGATGCACATAACGTATGTAATACATCATTAATTTATCATCTGTCAGTAATTATTACAGTTAGCTATTGCTTAACGCGAATTCATATTTCACAATTTCGGAAAAAAACGAGATACAGTGTAATCATTAGCGGTAAATTTTACAAGAAGACAATCTTTCAGTAAAGAGAAACATATTCCTAATTTTCTTGCCTCGTTTAATACGATTTTAAGTTACACGGTGGTTTTCAAGAGTGCTCGTGTTACGCGAGAGCTCCCTAGTATGTGAGCTCAATTAGATATTTCGCCATTACTACGGAAAAACCTTTTTACAGCTGGATTGTTTTTATAGGTTGATGTTTGTGGCTCTTTGTATCGTCGACGCTTAGCCTGAAGAAATTTTGCTACTGCTGGACGTGGATCAAAATGACCTGCACCAACACCATTTAATGCAATAAGCAATCTGTTGTTGGCACCCTGCAATGACATCGCAAGCCTTCTGTCACTACGGAAAATATTATAATGCGATACCACTCTTTCTACTGCCATTGAATGTGGAGCTGCAGTGAGAACAAGATTCACGAGTGCTGTAAGTGGAGAGTCAGGATTTTTGGTCACAGCTTCAGAAATACGTTTGAATTTCGTGTTGATGTCTTCATGTTCGTTCAACCTCGGATTGTTGATAAAAATATCAATACAATCGTCAGTAAGTTTCATAGAGTCAAAATGTCTGTTCATTTTCCGAAGAAGAATGTTAGCCTTTCTGGCCATAACTTCAGGAGATGTCGAATTAAAAACCTCTGAAATTTCTTTTAACGACGCATTTGCTCCTTCGTCCATTCTCTTTTGCAAGAAATTCTTAATTGACTCAAGTGTCTCATGCCTAATAGCACTGAAAGAGCGATTTGATAACGTGACGAACTGATTAGAAATTGCTCTTCTTGCTCTCCTTCTAACTGCACCTGTATCTTCTCTTGCCTCCTTATGTTGATCGCCATCCGTTGTCGGTTTACTTGTTCCTGCACCTTCGTCTACATCTCCAAATTTCTCCTCCTAACTACCGATACATGGTTTGTCCACCATCGTCGTGATACGCTCGATGTATCGAGTTTGGATTGCCGAAATATCGAACAGTATTAGGTGTGTTTTTTGGAATTCCTTTTGTAGACAGGCAAGGTGATGAAGAATGTCGGCCATTAAACCAGTCAGTCTATATTGCTGACCTCCTGCCTTCCACATATGCAAAAAACCAGACGCCTGTTGCTTAGTGATTCTATCGTCAGTGGTGGAGATGCTTTCTCAGAAAGCAACACATGCTGGCAGATTAAGTAGACTGACGCACATTGCTTGGACATGTTGGGCAAATCGTACTTCTGGTGGATTTAATAAACTGTTTGAACGTCAACCCTAGTTTTTTGCATTCAGTTTTCACACGCTTGGTATGGACAGAAGACACATGAAAATATTTAACAGTATCTTTCACCTGGGAATACCATCGCTTCAATTCAGGAACAGTTGTGATTAACTCATGAAACACCAAATCAGTTCTATGGCACACACACACACCATATGCAAGGAATCAGCCGTTGTAGTTCATCATTCAGTTTCTTCCACAACCCAGAAATGATACCGGTGTTGGCTGCTTCACCATCAGTTGTAAGGGATAACAGCTTGTCGAAAACAGGTGCATTGAAGTTAATTTCATTCATGTTGTCACTCTCGGTGTCGTCATCATCGCTTGAATCTTGGCCTTCTGGCGCTAGATTATTATACTGAAATGATACATCGCCAGGCCTCTCTAAGCTTCTACCGAGAGCCTCCAGTAAGCCATTAGCTCCTCCTTCAACAGGCTCCACAGCTGCAAGAAAACGTGTAGTAATAACGCCATCTTTCACCAATCTTGCAGTAACAAACTTAATGCCTAGTTGTTGACGATCACATGATCCATCAATCTGTATTCCTAAAGCATCGCATTGATTTATTTCTTCAATGAGATTCTCCTTAAATACATCACCAATGCATGACAACATTTCATAGTAAATATTTGTCGTGCGATAGTGCATATCTGAACCTGTGGGTCTAAATGGTTCCATGTTGCAATCCCAGTCTTGGGAAAACTTCTGTACAAGTTGGTCGGAAAAGATATTGGTGAGACATCTTGATGGCCAGGAATATCCTGATACGGTTTCACACTGAGTGTCATTGTAGCAGTCCATTGCCAGGCGAAGTAGTTGTGAAACTTTCTGGATTCTATATCACTTGAAGAGATTCAGCCAAGGATGTTTGACGCTCTGCTTTTGAAACTGATCATGTAATTTGCTTGCCTCTAGTGCAGCTGCATGTGGTTTACCCTGAAGATGCTCAATTAAGCGCTGTGCTCCAAGCTTACCTTCTGTTCGTGCTCCCGTACTGGATGCATAAGGTACACTTCTGTTCAATGAAACTTTCTCAGCATCATCTATGAAACTGCAACAAACATTACACTTAACAAACAATAGAGTTCGTCTTTTATCCTTGTTTTTAATTCTTGTAAGAACCGAATCCGATGAATACATGTTCAACAATCTGTTAATATTAAGAGGTAAGCCCATATAATACGATGTGGAACCAGTAGAAGTGGAAGATGAATTGGCCACATCCGCATCTTGACTAATACTTGAAGCTGAGGTCTCTGGGTATGGACATTGAGAAGAGGCCGTATTTGAACAGTCAGATGGCATAATTGAAGAACCTGTCAACCCTGTATCACTGGCCATTGTATATGTCAATGGTCGTTCATTAGCTGTAATTCCAACAGACTGAGGTTCTTTACTATGTGTTTTATTGTTCGACTTGAAAAAACTAGATATGTCCATTGAACCAACAGAATCATCTTTTTTAAATTTTTTACGACTAGACATTTTAGTATTCAAATACAACCTGTAATAGACAACCAATATTATTTATGTATGAATTTAATTTAGCATTAAGTGAATTGGTTACTAAAACATAGTAAAAATATTATAAACAACAATAGAGTAAATTTATAGCTAATTGAAAGAGCAATGAATATCAATAAAAAATCTGATTGGTTTCAATAATCTGATATGCCTATATAAACTATAAATATAACCTATATAAACCCCCACTATTAATTAATAAATATTAATAGTGTATTAGTCTTGTGTATTAGTTATTGTGTATTATTAATAGTGTATTAGTAGTAAATATTAGTCTTGTAGGTTATCTCCCCCCCCCCACTATTAATAACGAATATTAATAGTGGAGGGGGGGGAGACGAGATAACCTATAACCTACAAGAAGAAGAACCTACAAGAAGCATAAATAAAGTATTCAACAATTTTTAACGAAAAAATAATCTACATTTGTAGGTAATACCATGTAATATTGTTTATATATAGTCTCATTATGTATGAAAATAAAAATATTGTGATAAACATTATGGATAATAAAACAACCAATTATTATATTTTGAACTAGGTAAATAGAATAAAATAGGATAAACAGTATGCAAATATACAATTATGCAATATAAAAAATTGCCACTGTAAAAGACCCAAACACGCATTCATGTGTCACTTGCTCAAGATTGGCATAATTAGGCCCTACCTGCATATCAACCATTATGTAATAGAGTCATGTAAATGAATACATAAATGCATAATTGCATTAGAATAAATAATTTCAATCACATAAACATAGGAAATAGGTTGTTTCATATTTGCTTCAATAGTCAAAGTTAGGCCGCCATCCATGATTCCATCACATTACAATTATATACCGAGGCAGCATTAGCAAGTCAATATCTTAATACTGCAATATAATATGAGTAAAATTAAACTATGTAATAGAACTTATAGAAAACAAAGTTATTTATTTACCTCTATCCCCTTTAAAAGCACTTAAATTAAAAGCAACAGAAATGAACAGATCAAGCTGGCTATTACACTCATTGCTTTAGTATTAGGGCCAGCATGGGTCTTGTTTACAATGGATTTTATGGCAAATGTCAAACTACCGATTAGATTTATAGCCAAGTTGGCGACTTTAGCTGTATTCTTTTGGCTGCTTTATCCATGGATTTGACCGAGTTTTTTTTAGATGATTGAATACAGTATTATTTTGGTTTTTTAACTGGGTGGGTGAAATCTATTTAGTGGGTGGGTGAAATCCTTTACTGGGTGGGTGATTACCCACCCAGTTAACATGTTAGATTTAGGCCTGCAAGAAAAGAATCTTAAAGGATTTAAGAAATTTACCATTAAATGTAACGGAAAAAATCCTGCACTCCTAAATTGGAAAGTTTGTACAAACTGTTCTGTAAGATTAAATGAACTTGAAGAACCTGATAAATTATTTAATGATGTTTTTGATACCGAGTCATCTACAAGTACCTCTTCATTTCAAAGCAGTCCAGGAAGTACATATTTGCAAATTGACAATCCTGGTGAGATCACTGATATTGGAATCTGTAGCGAACAAACCAAAAACATTCTTGAAGAAATGGAGATTTCGCCAATAAATAAAATTCCGTAAGTAGTGTATGAATTATAATTTGGGGACTTATTTTTGAAAAGTATAGTTATCAGAAAATGCATTATATGCAGGGTTGGCACCCAAAAACCAAACCCAAAACCCATTGGAATTTTCAGTGGGTTTTTGGGTTTTTGTTCTGAGATGTTTATTTTAAAATAATTGAAATTTTTCTGATTGCTACATTGTTCAATTGCAGCTAATTAGAATGATTTGGCATGTTGATTATTTCAAGTAAGCTGACTTATAAAACAATTCTTAAATTATGCAATGTGTAAAATAAAGATTATGAAAAATTTAAAAGTTATTAAAAAGGATTTGCACCCATTGTGAACACTATGGGCAATTATTGGATCATTTGACAATGCTCCAACCATCTTGAATTAAAGTTACAGTAGAATTGACTCAGTCTTTTTTCATTGAATCCAGTACCTACTTCATTATTCACTTTGATTAGCGAGGTATCAGATAATTTTTTTCTGCTTGGAGGACAATAGCCTGGTCTTAAATTTTCGACCCATTTAATAAATTCTTTATTCTCTACAACTACAAATGGAATATTTGCTGAAAAGAAAAATCTGGCCATTTGCAAATCTAGTTGTTCTTTTTAATCTACAGTTGTTCTAACCACATATGGCATTATTTGACCTTGTGTTTTCTTGGCTGGAGTAGAATGAAAAAATGGTATGGAAGATTCAGAAGCGGTTGAAGTGAATGAAGTCTCACTACTGTGAATTGTAGTGTCATCATGAACCAGGCTTTCATATGATTTGCTTGAAGAGAGTCTACTCTCAAAACTGCCGTGTCTATGTGTAGGAGGAAGAGTTGCTGATGTAGCTGTATTTGTAAGCTCATCCGCTTCATCATCACGAGCCTGTACCCATTTTTTATTGCATCGATCTAAATGATGTTTCACTCGTTCTATTTTTTTCAAAAATACACATCTGCAGTATTTGCACCAAACTCTGTTTGGTTGGTCACTCAACATTTCTACTTCATCCCATTGAGCAGCTTTAAGTCTACCACCAGTATGTGTGGGTCTAACTTTCTCTAGATGATGTTTCACTCTCTTAATTTTTGGAGTGATACTTTCTTTGCAATAATTGATCACTTAATAAAGTCACCTCGTCCCATTCGCTAGCTTTAGATCTTCCACCTCTATAACTCATTGAGTTTGGCATCTTAAAAATTTAGATTTGAGTTAGGTCTAAATAAAGCTGAAATCTACTGTTAAGAAATAAAGGAAAGATCTAAAATTAAAATGGAGAAAATTCTAGTCATTATTATCTCTCATATCTGAACTTTCTGTGAAATAAAGATGTCTTTTTAATATATATTGTAGATTAAATAAATAAATTAACAAAATAATAGATATATTAGGCACTACATAATTATCGAACCTTTCTAAACAAAATTTTCAACCCATCAAAAACCCAAAAACCCAGCAAAAAAACAGTTGTGTTGTTGTTTTTTGTGAAAAACCTGGGTTTTTGCCAACCCTGATTATATGATTTTTAAAAATCATCTAAACTCTTTATCTTTGTGTATACATTAGTAGTATAGTGTCAAAATGTGAGACAGAAATGGATCGATTTGAAAATTTCCCACCTCACCGTCCTTTATGGCGGTCCTCCACCGTCCTTCATGACGGTCCCTCCTTTATGAGGTGTCTTTCATGGTCCTTCAAAAAAAAGAAAAAGGAAAAAAAGAAAAAAAAAGGGATTAGTCTTCACCTTCCATCAAAAAAAAATTTAAGAAAAGATTCATCCTGGCCTTCCTCCTTGAAAAAAGTTCTTTCATGAGGCAAACAAGAACAAACATGAAAAAACATATATACATTCGAGTACTTTCTGTTCAGGCAAGTTCCGCCAAACAGTAGAAATGAAAACTTAAAATGAATATCTGAAAGGTTTTAATAGACCTGACGAGAGTATGCATCGATATCAACACATCCAACTCTCATTGATTAACAAATTGCGAACAATACATAAATCAAAATCAGAATGAACATATTTTAAATCGAAAACAAGTCCTTTGTTTAATAGCTGTATTATGAAAAATAAAATGAACATTTATTATTTTAATTTAAATAAATTAATTTCTCTCTTTTTTAAGGGAAACTGGCTTATTTTCAAACGAGATGACCTTCAAATACAATATATACTCATAGCACACGCATATTTGTTTATTTACTTTTAAATATGTAGTTTTCTGTTATTTACATCGATATATACCATCACATTCGCTTTCACATGCCATCTTCTGGTATGTGAATTAATAATTTTACTGTACAGCAAATTTCGTTATAAAATTGTATGTGTTAAAAAGAACATCAAGTTGCGTAACGCGGCTTTGAAACTGAAGCATCACTTCTGTTATCCTCCACTAAACATCCACTTAAATATTATTACTAATATTAATTTATTGTTATTATTACATATATATGTACACGTGTTAAGAGTATTTAAATTAAATATATTGATTTCAATTCCCTTCGTAATAAAAGCATCTGGCTTTAACTTTCTTTTAACGACTATTAGCTGCTACTAATCTTGTTATTATTATTATTATTATCATATATATATATATATATATATATATATATATATATATATATATATATATATAACATCCAAATACGTAGGTTCGGGTAAAAAACTTTCTTATTAGATGCAATTAAAGAAAACGGGATGTCGAGTTTCTGTGGATTGTCATTTTTAAATAGATTCAGTGGGAAATAGGTACTGAAAGTTGAGATATTTTTCATTAAGAACCTTTCTAGTTGTAGTTATAGTTAGGCCTATTCACTTTACTTTAATTATCATTTCTCTAATTTAACGACTGTTCACAATTCCTTATAATTCTCATAATAAACGTATTTGTTTTCACACCAGTCAGTCCAGTATTTACATCAATCACACAGAATGTTCATGCTTATTGTTTTTGTCATTAGCTGTACCAAACATGTCTTTACAAACTGAAGCGTACCGTTATACAACGTTTAAAATGTTATAATTTAATACTTTATGATATCAGATCTCGTATAAAAAACATCATTTTCTGTACAAATGGCCACAAAAATACTTTCACTCATAATAATGTACTTATAGAACGCACCATACACTTTTTCACTTGTATTAAAAACATAAAACTGAAAGTTGTATCATCACGCGATCTTCGATTCTGCAATGACGTAAGTGAGCCCTAACATTCAATTTAAAATTATTTAACAGATCATTCGAGGGAACTGTACATCGATCTCATTATAACTTCTGACTCATAATAACCCGCCATGCATATTTACAAGAGTCGAATTTAAAAAATAAGAAATATATATATATATATATATATAAATATATATATATATATATATATATATATATATATATATATATATATATATATATATATATATATATATATATATATATATAAGGAGTTTGTATGTGGCATTCCAACAGAAGGCAGGAAGTGTCTGAACCCTGTTTCTCCCATCACTGTCCTCTTCATCTGGTCTTTTTACATGTCACGTCTACCCTGTGAGCAGTCCAGCATACTCTCAAACACGCGCTTCTCACTATATTCCTTACTACACACGCATGCATCTTACACACTACACAGTCTTTTCAAAAAAGGTGTAATTTCAGTAGTTTCGGAGATTCGCGATTGTCCCCTCCTTCCTGCCTGCATCGTATATATTACCAAGCAAATCTCTCTACAGTTTACAGGTTTCCTCATTGTCTAAAATTTATAAAGTTCTCTCTTATTGTTTTCCTTATTGTAGCGGACATCACAACCGATTTTAAAGAGTATTTAAGTATTATGTCGAGCAACATAGCTAGATAACCCCGCCACAGCCTAGTTTCTTTGCATAATCATGAAACATGAAACAAGATTTTATATATTTATATATATATACGGCAAAAGTAGTTTGAAGATTTATTCCATCACACGACTGACTATAATTATACACTTTAGAGGAGTTTGCAAATTGCATATACTTAGACAAAAAGTATTAGGTCTTATGCTGATTTCATGTCAATATCAGCATGCTTCACTGCCCTTTCAGTCATTGTGACCATAGATCGTACCAGAACTACGGTCTTGACAAACCACAATGTGTTAAATTTAAATATTGATTTATTGTTATTATTACATATATATGTACACGTGTTAAGAGTATTTAAATTAAATATATTGATTTAAATGCATTTCGTAATAAGAGCATCTGGCAACTCTACCCCAATTTTGCTATATGAAAATGAAAAGGTTTATTGGCAGACTATAGTCCATATGACAAATATTATTAATACAATGACAGTTCATACACTAAGGATAGAAATATATACAATTGATTAGAAATAATACTGCACTGTCGAAGTTAAGTGGAGCTACAGACAGACGTTTTCGTACCAAGAAGTCCATAGCTTAGACTTTAGAGTATAAAGGGCAGGACTCATGGATAGCTTGGATGATCGGGTTGGTTGATTTTTTAATTCTTTGCATTAGAATGTGTTGAGCACGTCTTGTTACCTCCGGGAAGCTCGAGACATTGCGGGTAGCAAACATTTGCGAAGCTGAGCATCTCGGGGGTAATTTATGTAAGAGTCTAAAAGAACTGTTGCACAGCAAATTTAGGGTTCTGCCAGAACCTTTTTTATAATTCACCCAGAGTTGCAGACCGTATATATTACTGCAGAAAGTACGAAAGAGTGTGTCTTTAGCTTCACTTGTACAGAAACGAAAGTTCCTTATGGTCATATTCGCTTTAGCACACAGGCTTCGAGATTGTTTTCTTATATCCGAGTCATCACTCAAGGAGCTGGTAATAGTTTGACCCAAATACTTAAACTCTTGTACTTCCTCAATTACTTCACCATTCATTTTAAACCTTATATCAGCTGGCTGATTACAGCTTCTAGGATGAAATTGCATAAACTTAGTTTTTGTAACATTAAAAAGAATATCATGTTTCTGCGAATACACTTCGCAGACATTTAGTACCCAATCCAGACCTTTAACAGAGGGACTTATTAACACCATATCATCGGCATAAACTAAGTTATTTATCTTTGTGTTATCTATACAACATCCTACTGGTGCCTCATTAAGTGAAGCAATTAATCCGTCAATATACAAATTAAACAGCATAGGGTAGAGCAAGGAGCCTTGTCTCACCCCGCAAGAGGAGCCAAAACACTCGGATATATTTCTCTCAATAATTGTTTTCAGACTAGTAGCTAAGCTTAACTTTCTTTTAACGACTATTAATTGCTATTAATCTTGTTATTATTATCATATATATATATATATATATATATATATATATATAACAATATCCAAATAAGTAGGTTCGTGTAAAAAACTTTCTTAATAGATGCAATTAAAGAAAACGGGATGTCGAGTTTGTCGAAGGTGACATTTTTAAATAGATTCAGTGGGAAATAGGTACTGAAACTTGAGAGATTTTTCATGAAGAACCTTTCTAGTTGCAGTTATAGTTAGGCCTATTCACATTACTTTAATTATCATTTCTCTAATTTATCGACTGTTCACAATTCCTCATAACTCTCATAATAAACGTATTTGTTTTCACGCCAGTCAGTCCAGTATTTACATCAATCACAGAATGTTCATGCTTATTGTTTTGGTCACTAGCTGCACCAAACATGTCTTTACAAACTGAAGTGTACCGTTATACAACTTTTAAAATGTTAAAATTTAATACTTTATGATATCAGATATCGTATAAAAACATCATTTTCTGTACAAATGGGCACAAAAATATTTTCAATCCTAATAATGTACTTATAGAACGCACCATACGCTTTTTCACCTGTATTAAAACCGTAAAACTGAAAGTTGTATCATCACGCGATCTTCGATTCTGCAATGACGTAAGTGAACCCTAACATTTAATTTAAAATTATTTAACAGATCATTCGAGGGAACTGTACATCGATCTCATTATAACTTCTGGCTCAAAATAACCCGCCATGCATATTTACACGAGTCGAATATATATATATATAAAAGGAGTTTCTATGTGGCATTCCAACAGAAGGCAGGAAGTGTCTGAACCCTGTTTCTCCCATCACTGTCCTCCTCACCTGGCCTTTTTACATGTCACGTCTACCCTGTGAGCAGTCCAGCATACTCTCAAACACGCGCTTCTCACTATATTCCTTACTACACACGCATACATCTCACACACTACACAGTCTTTTCAAAAAAGGTGTAATTTCAGTAGTCTCGGAGATTCGCGATTGTTCCCTCCTTCCTGCCTGCATCGTATATATTACCAAGCAAGTCTCTCTACAGTTTACAGGTTTCCTCATTGTCTAAAACTTATAAAGTTCTCTCTTATTGCTTTCCTTATTGTAACGGACATTACAAACGAATTTAAATAGTATTTAAGTATTATGTTGAGTAACATAGCTAGATAACTCCGCCACAGCCTAGTTTCTTAGCATAATCATGAAACAAGATTATATTAATATATATATATATATATATATATATACACGGCAAAAGTAGTTTGAAGATTTTTTCCATCTCACGACTGACTATAATTATACACTTTATAGGAGTTTGCAAATTGCATATATTTAGACAAAAAGTATTACGTCTTACGCTGATTTCATGTCAATATCAGCATGCTTCACTGCCCTTTCAATCATTGTGACCTTAGATCGTACCAGAACTATGGTCTTCACAAAGCTCAATGTGTTAAATTTACCAAACAAGGAGAACCTATGTTCAGGACTCTGGACATTTCCATAGTCAACATCAACTAAACCTATTTGATCGTGCCTTTCTTTATGTACATGCAATAGCATCAATTGGTTAAGCTTTCTCTGAGTCGTTTTTGAACTCAGATAAGATTTAATACGCACGATATTACTAAACGAGCGTTCACTGCACGTAATGGAGGCAGGCATCACTATAATTAACTTTGTTTACGTAATCACAGAGGAGATAAGAAATTACTGGTCAGGTTTCAGTGATTGCACGGGTGTAACTACATTACGTAGGATTAACTGCTCAAGGGAATCGTGAACACAAAGTTCATACTGAAGGTTGTTAGATGTGTATGTAGTCTTGCAGTAAGGAAGTCTGAGCCCAAGAATGAAGTTACACTCTCTAATTATGCTGTGGACATCTATCCTTTGCATCCTCGAGAAGCAACTCTTTACACTGGACATACATTTTGTACTCTACTTCGTCAAACCTCTGAGTTATGGGTATTATAATGAGGTCCAGAGCTTCATAATGTCTTTCTGTAAAGATCTTCAGATGCCTAGCTGGAACTCTTCTAAATCGAGGCTGTGAGGGTACATCTACCTGACAGGAACCTAGTGGCTGTACTTTCTTTCAGAAAAGACTAGCCCCTTCATCATTGCGCATATTTCAGAGAGTTTTATCAGACATACCAACAATAGCTTATATATATATATATACAGGGTGTCCGAGAATTATCTGTACAATTTTTGGCTGTTATTAAAAGTCAACCATGAAGTGTAGAAATTCCAGTGTTGTCCCATTTTACAGAGAATCTCATTATATTTTTCTGATACCAAGTTTTGACAAGTTTTTTAGAAATTCCAGTGTGTCCGAACATTATCTGTACAATTTCATCTTTTAATAAAATTCTTGATAACACACGTAAAATTCTTAAAGAAGATTATTTAGAATCTGTATTTTCAAAAGTTTCTTTAATTAAAGTAACGTTGTTACAAACATTCGATATGTGCACCATTAGTGATTCGCAAAACATCCAATCGATACTCCAAATGTTGCCATGTACGCTGCAGCATATCCACATCAATTCGCTCAATAGCAGCTGTGATTCTTGCTTTTAAATCATCAATGTCTGTCACCCGCGTACATTTCTAAAAAACTTGTCAAAACGTGGTATCAGAAAAAACTTAATGAGATTCTCTGTAAAATGGGACAACACTGGAATTTCTACACTTCATGGTTGACTTTTAATAACAGCCAAAAATTGTACAGATAATTCTCGGACACCCTGTATAATATATATATATATATATATATATATATATATATATATATATATAATATATATATAGAGAGAGAGAGAGGAGAGAGAGAGAGAGAGAGAGAGAGAGAGATATATATATATATATATATATATATATATTTAGGGGTTGCAAGGACTGATGATGCGAAATTTGAATCACAAAATAAGATAGCAGTAAACAGAGTAAAGAGAATAACGGGGACGGATATTGATAGCCTTTAAACGAAGGGAGAGGAATATAATGATTCCTATACTGAAAACCCTGATCATACCCAAATTGGAATACTGCTCGATTCTAACATTCCCATATAAAAAAGAGGGCATTAGACAGCTGTCAGGGATTCAGAGAAGCTTCACAGCCAAGATCGAGGGGTGCAAAGAACTAAATTACTGGGAAAGATTATGAAATCTAATCCTATTTTCACTGGAAAGGAGAAGAGAGAGATGCACTATTATTTACACTTGGAAAATAATGAAGAAACTTGTCCCTAATCTTACTCTGAACCCTGTAACTTCCCAAACAACGGTGGAAAGTAGAAAAGGAAGACTGTGTCGTGTTACCAAATTAAAGGTGAGACAGGGAACATCCTTAACCCTGAAAAAAATTAGCTTTGTGGTGAGAGGGCCAAAACTGTTTAATCAAATGCCCAAAGACCCAAGGAACATGAAGGGAGTTGCTGTGGACATCTTCAAAAGATGATTAGACGCCTGGCTCAGAACAATCCCCGATGAACCGGTCGTACATGGCTATGTGAGGTGGAGAGTACAAGAAAGCACTCGCCCCTCCACCAAGACAGACCTAGAGGGGGGGCACCAGCCTGACCTTCGTGTGAAGAGAACGACGCAAAAGTACATTTCTCTTTCATACATATATGTATGAAAGAGAAATGTACTTTTGCGTAATTAGCTGTAGATATGATAGTCATGTGTTAAAATGTAGGTTGCATACTAATTTTTATTGCGAGAGAATAAGCTATTTAATTTAAATATTTAATAATGCAACTACTTCAAGTTAAATTGCTATACTCGATGTTAGTGCCCCCCCCCCCTACCTGCGTCGGTCTCTCTTCACATGAAGGTCAAGCTGGTTAAAATGTGTTGGCCCCCTGACAGCCAAGCTATTTTCCTTCAGTGTCAGGCCTTTAGTTTGGGGACACTACACATTCTGACTTTCTTATTGTCCTGTGTTGTTTGGAAGGTAATTGGATTTAGTTTGAGGTTTTGTACCACTCGTTGATTTTTCTGTTGACCTTTGTATCGTCCGTAATATTGTCTTTGGCTGCGCTGAGAGACATTGACTGAGGCGCATTGTGGTGGGATGGCGGGAGCGGACCCGCAAATGTAAACACCATCAAATCACGGTTAGCACCATGTCACGATCACGGTTAAGTGTACAATGGTAACAATTAGTAGGTCATGTTAATTCAATTGACGACAGTGAATCACGGATAACTGCATGAATAAAATGTGTGTGTATACACAACGTTGCGGTTCCGTGCGTCGTTCTCTTCACACGAAGGTCAGGCTGGTGCCCCCCCTCTAGGTCTGTCTTGGTGGAGGGGCGAGTGCTTTCTTGTACTCTCCACCTCACATAGCCATGTACGACCGGTTCATCGGGGATTGTTCTGAGCCAGGCCTTCTAATCATCTTTTGAAGCTGTCCACAGCAACTCCCTTCATGTTCCTTAGGTCTTTGGGCATTTGATTAAACAGTTTTGGCCCTCTCACCACAAAGCTAATTTTTTTCAGGGTTAAGGATGTTCCCTGTCTCACCTTTAATTTGGTAACACGACACAGTCTTCCTTTTCTACTTTCCACCGTTGTTTGGGAAGTTACAGGGTTCAGAGTAAGATTAGGGACAAGTTTCTTCATTATTTTCCAAGTGTAAATAATGGTGCATCTCTCTCTTCTCCTTTCCAGCGAAAATAGGATTAGATTTCATAATCTTTCCCAGTAATTTAGTTCTTTGCACCCCTCGATCTTGGCTGTGAAGCTTCTCTGAATCCCTGACAGCTGTCTAATGCCCTCTTTTTTATATGGGGATGTTAGAATCGAGCAGTATTCCAATTTGGGTATGATCAGGGTTTTCAGTATAGGAATCATTATATTCCTATCCCTTCGTTTAAAGGCTATCAATATCCGTCCCCGTTATTCTCTTTACTCTGTTTACTGCTATCTTATTTTGTGATTCAAATTTCGCATCATCAGTCCTTGCAACCCCTAAATCAATCAATCAATCAATCAATCAATCAATCAATCTCTCTCTCTCTCTCTCTCTCTCTCTCTCTCTCTCTCTCTCTCTCTCTCTCCCAGCAGTTAGTCCCCCTCCCCCAGCAGTTAGTCCCCCTCCCCCAGCAGGTAGTCCCCCTCCAACAGCAGGTAGTCCCCCTCCAACAGCAGGTAGTCCCCCTCCCCCAGTAGTTAGTCACCATCCCCCAGTAGTTAGTGACTCTCTTTCAACGTTGGAGGGGGCTCAGGCTCCTGCGGAGATTGTCCCCTTGTTAGTGAGGGGCTCTTCAACTCCCGACAGCCGCCCTGGCTGTTCGGGAAACGGGTCGTGCTAGGGGGCGGTCAGAATAGGGGAGGCTCCCTCCGTGCAATGCTTTTTAATGCTAGGTCGATCAGGAACAAGTTTGGCGAGCTACGGGCGCTCTTAGCATCAGAATACCAGGATATCGTTGCTATCACCGAGTCCTGGATTCATACTTACTCATCGTAGGGACTAAGTTGGGGAGTTCGAAATTCCCGGGTATAGAATGTTTCGCAAAGACCGCACCCGTGGGGAGGGGGGTGGGGTACTAATATACGTCAGAGACACGTTGAGTCCGGTTGACTGCCAGTTCCGGTCGGAACGGGAGCTGCTTGGCGTCGATCTGAACGTGGGAGGGACGAACTATAGGTTAATCTTGGTGTACAGACTTCCGCATCTCCTCCTCGAGGAGGATACAGCCCTGTACACCGAACTCAGTAGCCTGCTAGGGGAAAGGGTGTGTGTAGTTTTAGGAGACTTCAACTGTCGCAGCATAAAGTGGGAAAACAGGACTGCCTATGCTGAAGGGAGGAGGCTAGTTGACTTTGCTGATGAGAACTTCCTCACTCAGTGGGTCAACGAGCCTACACGAGGCGAAAGCGTTCTACTGTAGACTTAGTATTCACCACCGAAGACAACATCGTCACTGGCCTCACCGTTGACGAATCATTGGGCGGGAGTGATCACGGTCTTATTAGGTTCCGTGTGTGCGTCCCTCGGGTGAAGTGTAGTAACTCGAGAGGCAGTAAGCTCGATCTCCGGCGGGCGAACTTTGTTAGCCTCAGGGATAGCGTAGGAGATATGGGGTTAGAGGTCGGCGGCGATGTTGAGGGAGTGTGGAGTGCATTCCGGGACGAGTTTATGGTGCTGCAGTCTGCTGCCATACCCTCAAAACCGGTCACCCCTGATTCAACGCAGCCTAAGTGGTTCAATCGTGACATTGCTTCGGCTATCCGAAGTAGGAAAGTAGCGTATAGGAGGGCGAAGGCCAATCGTTCCCATGAGAACACTTTAGCGTATGTCCGACTGTGTAGGGAAGTGAAGGCGAAGGTTAGGCTAGCGAAACGTAACGAAGAACTACGGGTGGCAAGCCTCTGCAAGGGGAACCCTAAGGAGTTCTTCAGTTATGTTAATAGTAGAAAGCCCATTAGAAGCATGATAAAGGACGGAAGCGGCGTTCTGCGGACCTCCGACGCGGACATCGCTAATGTGCTTAATGAGTACTTTGCGGGAGTGTTCACCAGGGAGGATACTCGCGTCATCCCCGAGCCAGGCGTGAGGCACGAAGGTGCTGGCCTGGATAGTGTTAGATGTACCGCGACAGTCGTTGCCGATAGAATAGACAAACTGAGCGCGTTTAAGGCTCCTGGGCCAGACCAGTTTCTCCCCAGAGTGTTGCGAGAAGTGCGCGATCAGGTGGCTCCCCACCTGGCTACAGTCTTCAACAAATCATTGGAGATGGGCCAGGTGCCTGGTGACTGGAGGGAAGCCAACGTGACCCCTATCTTTAAGAAAGGGGATCACGAAAGTCCAGGGAACTATCGTCCCATTAGTCTCACTTCAGTTGTAGGTAAATTATTAGAAGGGATAATAGCTGATAGGATCGTTGACCATTTGGATTCCTACAAGCTGCTTGGGGACTCCCAACATGAGTTTAGACGGCATAGGTCGTGTCTCACCAACTTGCTCGAGTTTTTCCACGTCATGTTGAGTGAGTACGGTAAGAGTAGGGCGATTGATATACTTTATCTCGACTTTCAGAAAGCCTTTGATAAGGTACCTCACCGCCGGCTAATGGCGAAAGTGCGAGCGCTGTGTATCGGTTGGGAAATAGGTAGGTGGATTGAAAACTGGCTGAGGAATAGGCGGCAGAGGGTGGTAATTAAAGGTGCTAGTTCGGGTTGGGCCTCGTTCACTAGTGGGGTTCCTCAGGGTTCCGTTTTGGGGCCACTGTTGTTTATCATTTACATAAATGATATCGACGGTGGCATCGTCAGTCGGATCGCCAAATTCGCTGATGACACCAAGCTTGGGGCCAATGTTGGGACGCCCGAAGCGATCGAGGAACTGCGTGCGGACCTTGGTAGGATAGGAGAGTGGTCCGAAAAATGGCAAATGCCGTTTAACTTGGGTAAATGCAAAGTGATGCACATTGGCTACGCCAATCCCAAGTCGGACTACTCGATGTTGGGTAGTAATATCGAGGTGACTGATTTAGAAAAGGATTGGGTGTGCTAATTAGCAGCGACCTTAAGTTTACGAAACAGTGTGTAGAGGTGGAAAAGAAAGCCCAGAAACTATTGGGTTATATCAGGAGGCAATTTCAGTTTCGGAACAAGGAGATTGTGCTCTCACTGTAGAATTCCCTTGTTCGGCCGCACCTGGAGTATGCTGTGCAGTCCTGGTCGCCCGCCCTCAGGAAAGATATTGAGAGGCTGGAGCGAGTGCAGGCGAGGGCCACAAAGTTAATCCCTTCCGTTAGGCATATGGGCTATAATCGACGGTTACGCGCCCTGAACTTGTTTTCGCTTGAAACGCGGAGGCTGCGCGGTCAACTGATCGAGGTTTTCAAGCTCTTACGCGGGTTCAACGATGTCGATTTTAGAAGTATGTTTAGTTTAAATGATAACCCAACTCGTAACAATGGTTGGAAGTTGGATTTGAAAAGGTTTAGGACTAGTGTGTGTGGGAATTACTTTACGTATAAGATCTGTGACACATGGAACAGGTTACCTTCGGAAGTTGTGAACAGTTCCTCTGTGGATCAGTTCAAGAAAAGGTTAGACCAAATCTTGCACACTATTTGAGTGTGTAGAAAATTTTCCCTGGCACCCGTTGCCATTGGTACCTCCTCGGTATGGGCCGCAAGGCCTTTTGAGGTACTTCTTTTCCTTGTAACTCCTTGTAACTCTCTCTCTCTCTTTCTCTCTCTCTCTCTCTCTCTCTCTCTCTCTCTCTCTCTCTCTCTCTCTCTCTCTCTATATATATATATATATATATAAGCTATTGTTGGTATGACTGATAAAACTCTCTGAAATATGCGCAATCATGAAGGGGCTAGTCTTTTCTGAAAGAAAGTACAGCCACTAGGTTCCTCTCAGGTAGATGTACCCTCACAGCCTCGATTTAGAAGAGTTCCAGCTAGGCATCTGAAGATCTTTACAGAAAGACACATTATGAAGCTCTGGACCTCATTATAATACCCATAACTCAGAGGTTTGACGAAGTAGAGTACAAAATGTATGTCCAGTGTAAAGATTTGCTTCTCGAGGATGCAAAGGATAGATGTCCAGTGTTCACAGCATAATTAGAGAGTGTAACTTCATTCTTGGGCTCAGACTTCCTTCCTGCAAGACTACATACACATCTAACAACCTTCAGTATGAACTTTGTCTTCACGATTCCCTTGAGCAGTTAATCCTACGTAATGTAGTTACACACGTGCAATCTGACACCTGACCAGTAATTTCTTATCTCCTCTGTGATTACGTAAACAAAGTTAATTATAGTGATGCCTGCCTCCATTACGTGTAGTGAACGCTCGTTTAGTAATATCGTGCGTATTAAATCTTATCTGAGTTCAAACACGACTCAGAGAAAGCTTAACCAATTGATGCTATAGCATGTACATAAAGAAAGGCACGATCAAATAGGTTTAGTTGATGTTGACTATGGAAATGTCCAGAGTCCTGAACATAGGTTCTCCTTGTTTGGTAAATTTAACACATTGTGCTTTGTGAAGACCATAGTTCTGGTACGATCTAAGGTCACAATGATTGAAAGGGCAGTGAAGCATGCTGATATTGACATGAAATCAGCGTAAGACGTAATACTTTTTGTCTAAATATATGCAATTTGCAAACTCCTATAAAGTGTATAATTATAGTCAGTCGTGAGATGGAAAAAATCTTCAAACTACTTTTGCCGTGTGTATATATATATATATATATATATATATTAATATAATCTTGTTTCATGATTATGCTAAGAAACTAGGCTGTGGCGGGGTTATCTAGCTATGTTACTCAACATAATACTTAAATACTATTTAAATTCGTTTGTGATGTCCGTTACAATAAGGAAAGCAATAAGAGAGAACTTTATAAGTTTTAGACAATGAGGAAACCTGTAAACTGTAGAGAGACTTGCTTGGTAATATATACGATGCAGGCAGGAAGGAGGGGACAATCGCGAATCTCCGAGACTACTGAAATTACACCTTTTTTGAAAAGACTGTGTAGTGTGTGAGATGTATGCGTGTGTAGTAAGGAATATAGTGAGAAGCGCGTGTTTGAGAGTATGCTGGACTGCTCACAGGGTAGACGTGACATGTAAAAAGGCCAGGTGAGGAGGACAGTGATGGGAGGAACAGGGTTCAGACACTTCCTATCTTCTGTTGGAAAGCCACATAGAAACTTCGTTTATATATACTGTATATATATATATATATATATATATATATATATATATATATAATATATATATATATATTTATATATATATATATATATATATATATATATTATATATATATATATATATATATATTCGACTCGTGTAAATATGCATGGCGGGTTATTTTGAGCCAGAAGTTATAATGAGATCGATGTACAGTTCCCTCGAATGATCTGTTAA
Organism: Bathynomus jamesi; assembly: GCA_023014485.1. Lineage (NCBI taxonomy): Eukaryota > Metazoa > Arthropoda > Malacostraca > Isopoda > Cirolanidae > Bathynomus > Bathynomus jamesi. The sequence continues at coordinate 9,863 of JAJOZX010002009.1, read as the reverse complement.
ATAATTTTAAATTAAATGTTAGGACTCACTTACGTCATTGCAGAATCGAAGATCGCGTGATGATACAACTTTCAGTTTTACGGTTTCAATACAGGTGAAAAAGCGTATGGTGCGTTCTATAAGTACATTATTAGGATTGAAAGTATTTTTGTGGCCATTTGTACAGAAAATGATGTTTTTATACGATATCTGATATCATAAAGTATTAAATTTTAACATTTTAAACGTTGTATAACGGTACACTTCAGTTTGTAAAGACATGTTTGGTGCAACTAGTGACCAAAACAATAAGCATAAACATTCTGTGTGATTGATGTAAATACTGGACTGACTGGCGTGAAAACAAATACGTTTATTATGAGAGTTATGAGGAATTGTGAACAGTCGATAAATTAGAGAAATGATAATTAAAGTAATGTGAATAGGCCTAACTATAACTGCAACTAGAAAGGTTCTTCATGAAAAATCTCTCAAGTTTCAGTACCTATTTCCCACTGAATCTATTTAAAAATGCCACCTTCGACAAACTCGACATCCCGTTTTCTTTAATTGCATCTATTAAGAAAGTTTTTTACACGAACCTACTTATTTGGATATTGTTATATATATACACGGTGAACCAAAAGTAGGTGGACAGTAGGTTGAATACGGTTTGTGTTATATTATATTATAACTATGGTGTTCATTATAACTATGGTGTTTGTGTTATATTATATTAAATATTACAACTAAATTTATTTAAATATTATTTTGTATTATAGTATACAAATAAATTAAATATGTATTCTCAAAATAAACGTTATCATTTACTGTCCACCTACATTTGGTTCACCCTATATATATATATATATATATATATATATATATATATATATATATATATATGATGAATAAAACCACGAAGGAAAGGAAACACAAAATGGTGCTCAAGCGCTTTCGTCTAATGACATCCTCAGGAACACTGAAGTACATAAAAAGGTTAAGCCTATATATAGGTTACAGAAAGAAAAAAAGAAAAAATAAATAACATATATATACATATATATACATACATATCTATATATACAAATACATACATACATACATACATACATATATATGCAATAAACAGAGAAGTAAAAATTAAAAATTAGAAATTAAAACCTTAAAGGATTACCAGTGAGGCGTACAGATTTGTAAGGAAAAATATCGATTTTTAGCACAAGATCAAATGGATTATAAAAATACAAATTTATACTGGAACTCTGCCCGGGTTTTAACACACTGCTGCCTATGGTCAGGTTTCGATATATATATATAAAAAAAAAATAATAATAAAAAAAAAAAAAAAAAATGCAAATTAAGTTAATTGATTTTTAGCACAAGATCAAATGGATTATAAAAATACAAATTTATACTGGAACTCTGCCCAGGTTTTAACACACTGCTGCCTATGGTCAGGTTTCGATATATAAAAAAAAAAAAAAAAAAATGCAAATTAAAAGTTAATCGATTTTTAGCACAAGATCAAATGGATTATAAAAATACAAATTTATACTGGAACTCTGCCCGGGTTTTAACACACTGCTGCCTATGGTCAGGTTTCGATATATATATCGAAACCTGACCATAGGCAGCAGTGTTAAAACCCGGGCAGAGTTCCAGTATAAATTTGTATTTTTATAATCCATTTGATCTTGTGCTAAAAATCGATTAACTTTTAATTTGCATTTTATTTTTTTTTTATTTTTATTTATTTATTTTTTTTATTTTTTTTTTATATATATATATCGAAACCTGACCATAGGCAGCAGTGTGTTAAAACCCGGGCAGAGTTCCAGTATAAATTTGTATTTTTATAATCCATTTGATCTTGTGCTAAAAATCGATATTTTTCCTTACAAATCTGTACGCCTCACTGGTAATCCTTTAAGGTTTTAATTTTTAATTTTTAATTTTTACTTCTCTGTTTATTGTATATATATGTATGTATGTATGTATGTATGTATTTGTATATATAGATATGTATGTATATATATGTATATATATGTTATTTATTTTTTCTTTTTTCTTTCTGTAACCTATATATAGGCTTAACCTTTTTATGTACTTCAGTGTTCCTGAGGATGTCATTAGACGAAAGCGCTTGAGCACCATTTTGTGTTTCCTTTCCTTCGTGGTTTTATTCATCATAAATATTTTTCACGTGTTACTTTCGTGAAATAATTTTCATATATATATATATATATATATATATATATATATATATATATATATATATATATACATACATACATAACATACATATATATATATATAATTATATATATATATATATATATATATATATATATAATAATAACAACAAGATTAATAGCAATTAATAGTCGTTAAAAGAAAGTTAAGCTTTGCTACTAGTCTGAAAACAATTATTGAGAGAAATATATCCGAGTGTTTTGGCTCCTCTTGCGGGGTGAGACAAGGCTCTTTGCTCTCCCCTATGCTGTTTAATTTGTATATTGACGGATTAATTGCTTCACTTAATGAGGCACCAGTAGGATGTTGTATAGATAACACAAAGATAAATAACTTAGTTTATGCCGATGATATGGTGTTAATAAGTCCCTCTGTTAAAGGTCTGGATCGGCTACTAAATGTCTGCGAAGTGTATTCGCAGAAACATGATATTCTTTTTAATGTTACATAAACTAAGTTTATGCAATTTCATCCTAAAAGCTGTAATCAGCCAGCTGATATAAGGTTTAAAATGAACGGTGAAGTAATTGAGGAAGTACAAGAGTTTAAGTATTTGGGTCAAACTATTACCAGCTCCTTGAGTGATGACTCGGATATAAGAAAACAATCTCGAAGCCTGTGTGCTAAAGCGAATATGACCATAAGGAACTTTCGTTTCTGTACAAGTGAAGCTAAAGACACACTCTTTCGTACTTTCTGCAGTAATATATATGGTCTGCAACTCTGGGTGAATTATAAAAAAGGTTCTGGCAGAACCCTAAATTTGCTGTACAACAGTTCTTGTAGACTTTTGCTACCCGCAATGTCTCGAGCTTCCCGGAGGTAACAAGACGTGCTCAACATATTCTAATGCAAAGAATTAAAAAATCAACCAACCCGATCATCCAAGCTATCCATGAGTCCTGCCATTTATCCTCTAAAGTCTAAGCTATGGACCAATGATGTAGTCGAGACCACCAAGTCCGAGACTGAGACCGAGACCTGATCCTGTGAGACCAAGATCGAGACCGAGATCAAACGTTCGAGATCGAGATCTACCTTCCGAGATCGAGACCCTTAAAATTCGAGACCGAGATCGAGATCGAGACCAAGCTCATGCCCTTTCAATTTGTTTTACACTACTATGGAAATTAGACTATGTTAAGTATATTAATAAGCTAATAACTACTTTCTCAGATGTAGTGTGTTGAATGCAAAAAGTGTAGCCGAAAAATTAACAAATAAATATATATATACGTACTTTTTATTTATTTACTTCTTTTATATCTGTTACAGAAGGTTTAATGAACGTACCCACTACCCAGTTTGACTTGTGCATTTATTTAAAGCATGATAGGTGCTCATTACACTTAAGGAACATCAGCATGCTCAGAAGATCTGCTGAAGTTCGACTTCTGTGGGGCCTCATTATTATGCCTCCATGGCTAAATACACGCTCAATTGGCAATATTGGCCAGTGATGGGAATTTATCCCTTTTCTGGTGCCAAAACTTTATTGGAGAGCAGTTGTCTTATAATACTGTATATACTTATATATATAATATATATAATTCTCTATTTAGTGTTTCCATTTTCAATAAAATTAATCTGACGGGGGCGGGGGGGGGGGGGGGCAATTTTTTTTTTGTAGCGCTAACCTAAAAAAATCCAGACCCCCCCCCGCAAGACAAACGTGGCAACTCAAAACAGGGTGACTGATTAGTGAATACCTAGAGTCCCTTACTTTTACAAACTTTCATAAACATTCTGAATTGTGTCTGTTCAACCAAGCCACCATCATGAGTAAATTGAGTATGCCAATAACATGTATTTTTCATTACGGTCTCGAGAGGTCTTGAAAGGTCTCGGGGAGAAAAACCGAGACCGCGTCTGTCGAGACCGAGATCGAGACCGAGATCTAAATAGCGGAGACCGAGATCGAGATCGAGATCTGCAAATTAGGTCTCGAGACCGATCTCGAGACCTACATCACTGCTATGGACTTCTTGGTACGAAAACGTCTGTCTGTAGCTCCACTTAACTTCGACAGTGCAGTATTATTTCTAATCAATTGTATATATTTCTATCCTTAGTGTATGAACTGTCATTGTATTAATAATATTTGTCATATGGACTATAGTCTGCCAATAAACCTTTTCATTTTCATATAGCAAAATTGGGGTAGAGTTGCCAGATGCTCTTATTACGAAATGCATTTAAATCAATATATTTAATTTAAATACTCTTAACACGTGTACATATATATGTAATAATAACAATAAATCAATATTTAAATTTAACACATTGTGGTTTGTCAAGACCGTAGTTCTGGTACGATCTATGGTCACAATGACTGAAAGGGCAGTGAAGCATGCTGATATTGACATGAAATCAGCATAAGACCTAATACTTTTTGTCTAAGTATATGCAATTTGCAAACTCCTCTAAAGTGTATAATTATAGTCAGTCGTGTGATGGAATAAATCTTCAAACTACTTTTTATATATATATATATATATATATATATATATATATAATCTTGTTTCATGTTTCATGATTATGCAAAGAAACTAGGCTGTGGGGGGTTATCTAGCTATGTTGCTCGACATAATACTTAAATACTCTTTAAAATCGGTTGTGATGTCCGTTACAATAAGGAAAACAATAAGAGAGAACTTTATAAATTTTAGACAATGAGGAAACCTGTAAACTGTAGAGAGATTTGCTTGGTAATATATACGATGCAGGCAGGAAGGAGGGGACAATCGCGAATCTCCGAAACTACTGAAATTACACCTTTTTTGAAAAGACTGTGTAGTGTGTAAGATGCATGCGTGTGTAGTAGTGATGTAGCGGATGTCATTTTTTTCACATCCGCGGATGCGGATGCGGATGAGGATGTTTGATTTCAACATCCGCGGATGCGGATGCGGATGTCTACATTTTCGTAATTTTTTAGGATATATTCGAGATTTGTTGTGTTTAACGTATATAATAAGTTATTATATAGAGAGAGCTGTAGCTATAATGTAGTATAATTGATTAATTGTACAATAATTGCTGTACTTTTCTCTGAACATATAAAATAATATCAAGCATCTAACTAATATAGAAATCAATTAGTGAATTCGTCTGCAAATAAATTCGTTATATTTTGTTGAGTTTCAGCCACAATTAGAAACCATAATTGTGTTACCAGGATGCGGGACGTGAACCCAACTCAAATGCACCACCCCACCGACTCTTTCCCCAACCTCCACCCTTATAGAAAGAGATCTTTAATTAGCTTGATAACTATTTATGTTAAGTTTAAAGTTTTATTAGGCATATTTATAAATGAGTAATTAAAATAAAGTAAACTAAGATGTTCATCGTTTAATGTTCAAACTTAATTATAGGAAGGTTATGCTTAAGGAACATTAATTTTTCTGCCTTTTCTGCTGCCAGTCTGTTTCTCTTTTCATCATATATTAATCCAGCACTGCTAAATAATCTCTCGCTTTGTACGTTTGTTGGAGGACAGGCTAAGAGTAACTTCATACAAGAACAGCCTCTCGTCTTGTCGCTTGCATCACTTTTGCGCACAATGAACTAGTTCTATTAATATAGTAGAATTTGATAATTTCCGCTTATTAATGACGTTTTATCTCAACGGTCCACATCCGCACGACATCCGCAGTCCAAAGTGCGGATGCGGACGCGGATGCGGATGCGAGAAAATGTGCGGATGTTCCGCGGATGCGGATGCGGATGTGACCTACATCACTAGTGTGTAGTAAGGAATATAGTGAGAAGCGCGTGTTTGAGAATATGCTGGACTGCTCACAGGGTTGACGTGACATGTAAAAAGACCAGATGAAGAGGACAGTGATGGGAGAAACAGGGTTCAGACACTTCCTGCCTTCTGTTGGAATGCCACATACAAACTCCTATATATAGGCTGACCAAAATTAGGGTTATGACTTTTTAATTTTTTGTCATACGTATTGTTTCCTGTATCATCAATCGATGAACGTTTGCTTGAAAACAATAAAAAAGGGCCTAATTCTTCAGAATTCAAAAACAATGTCACCCCGAAAGCAAATATAGTATATTAGTATATTCGAGACAGCTGCATTGCACCATTCTAGATTGGTTACCTGATGATTATCATAAATTGTCCAATATCTTGCAACAATACCGAAAAGCACTAAATACTCTGGAAAATCACTGGAACAGAGACCCATCTGCAATAGCTATACCAAGGAGCAACCAATATTTATTATTTTATTAATTTTTTATTTTTTATTTTGGGGAGAAGTTTTTTCAAAATATATCGAAAAAACTGTTATTTTCATTGTTAGGGGGCAAAAGTTCATCGATTTATGATACAGGAACATGAGGTTATAAAAATGTCATAACCCTACTGACCATATTTCCTTGAGACAAAAACGGGACATTGGGATAGCAAAAAAGGGACGGGGGTTATGTAATATTCTGTATTCATGAAAAAGTAAGTACATAAACCGGGACAAAATTGACATTTTCATTAAAACGACGGGACGGCCAGGAAATATAAAAAAACGGTACTGTCCCCGTTCAAAACGGTACATATGGTCAGCCTACTTATATATATATATTTATATATATTATATATATATATATATATATATATATATATATATATATATATATTACTTATTTATTTAATTTCGACTCTTGTAAATATGCATGGCGGGTTATTATCAGTCAGAAGTTATAATGAGATCGATGTACAGTTCCCTCGAATGATCTGTTAAATAATTTTAAATTAAATGTTAGGGCTCACTTACGTCATTGCAGAATCGAAGATCGAGTGATGATACAACTTTCAGTTTTGCGTTTTTAATATAAGTGAAAAAGCGTATGGTGCGTTCTATAAGTACATTATTATGATTGAAAGTATTTTTGTGGCCATTTGTACAGAAAATGATGTTTTTTATACGAGATCTGATATCATAAAGTATTAAATTATAACATTTTAAACGTTGTATAACGGTACGCTTCAGTTTGTAAAGACATGTTTGGTACAGCTAATGACAAAAACAATAAGCATGAACATTCTGTGTGATTGATGTAAATACTGGACTGACTGGTGTGAAAACAAATACGTTTATTATGAGAATTATGAGGAATTGTGAACAGTCGTTAAATTAGAGAAATGATAATTGAAGTAATGTGAATAGGCCTGACTATAACTACAACTAGAAAGGTTCTTAATGAAAAATCTCTTAACTTTCAGTACCTATTTCCCACTGAATCTATTTAAAAATGACAATCCACACAAACTCGACATCCCGTTTTCTTTAATTGCATCTAATAAGAAAGTTTTTTACCCGAACCTACTTATTTGGATGTTTATATATATATATATATATATATATAATATATATATATATATAATAATAATAATAATAATAAGATTAGTAGCAGCTAATAGTCGTTAAAAGAAAGTTAAACTTAACTACTACTCTCAAAACAATTACTGTGAGAAAAATATAGCAAGATTGGGGTAGAGTTGCCAGATGCTTTTATTACGAAGGGAATTGAAATCAATATATTTAATTTAAATACTCTTAACACGTGTACATATATATGTAATAATAACAATAAATTAATATTAGTAATATTTAAGTGGATGTTTAGAGTAGGATAACAGAATTGATGCTTTAGTTTCAAAGCCGCGTTACGCAACTTGATGTTCTTTTTAACACATGCAATTTTATAACGAAATTTGCTGTACAGTAAAATTATTAATTCACATACCAGAAGATGGCATGTGAAAGTGAATGTGATGGTATATATCGATGTAAATAACAGAAAACTACATATTTAAAAGTAAATAAACAAATATGCGTGTGCTATGAGTATATATTGTATTTGAAGGTCATCTCGTTTGAAAATAAGCCAGTTTCCCTTAAAAAAGAGAGAAATTAATTAATTTAAATTAAAATAATAAATGTTCATTTTATTTTTCATAATACAGCTATTAAACAAAGGACTTGTTTTCGATTTAAAATATGTTCATTCTGATTTTGATTTATGTATTGTTCGCAATTTGTTAATTAATGAGAGTTGGATGTGTTGATATCGATGCATACTCTCGTCAGGTCTATTAAAACCTTTCAGATATTCATTTTAAGTTTTCATTTCTACTGTTTGGCGGAACTTGCCTGAACAGAAAGTACTTGAATGTATGTATGTTTTTTCATGCTTTTGCATGTTTGTTCTTGTTTGTCTCATGAAAGATTAGAAAGAACTTTTTTGAAGGAGGGCGAGGATGAATCCTTTCTTAAATTTTTTTTTTTTGAAGGAAGGTGAAGACTAATCCCTTTTTTTTTTTTTTTTTTTTTTTTTTTTTTTTTTTTTTTTTGGAAGGACCATGAAAGACACCTCATAAAGGAGGGACTGGACCGTCATGAAGGACGGTGGAGGACCGCCATGAAGGACGGTGAGGGGGGGGAAATTTTCAAATCGATCCATTTCTGTCTCACATTTTGACACTATACTACTTACATTGTTTCATATTTATAAGTTATCAAAATAATGCAGTTTTATCAAACTTGTAAACATAACATTCTTTAACAATTTAAGGAATTCCAAAAAAATAGTTATGTACAATAAATGAATTCTGATTAGTTATTAAATTATGAAAATTTGTTGCTGTAACTTACAGTAATTCTAAATTTTGGATGATGCCTAATTTCAGATGGTATGAACACTGACAGGATATCTAAAAAAGCATCAAACAAATACGACAAGTGTGTATCTACTTTGAAAAAGAATTTTGAACAGTCTTTCTTAGCATCTGTGGATGAGGGAGCATCTGCATCCAAGAGATTATGCATGGAAAAAGAATTGGAAAGGTAAGGATTGCTCAAATTCAACTAAAGACTCTTGACGTATATAATTTTAGATGTTTTAAATTTCAATAACCTAACTTTTCTTCAATATCACACTTACGTACAGAACACAATCACACTATTTTAATGTCTAAAAAATGTCCATGGAAGGTAGATATTCTTATATTTTTTCTATTTAGGTCCTGATCTTAGAGTACATTAAATTAATAATTTCAATTTAAGAAAATTCTGATATCCCCTACCTTTTATTTATCTAATAGGTACCGTACATAACTATGATGAGGGAGCTTGCTGAAGCATTCATCTCTACAACTTCCTTCCAAAGAAGGTTGCAGATTCTTACTCTGTCCCCATACACGATCTCAAAAACTCAAGCGTTCTTTGGGGCTAGTAGATATCTTGTTGATAAAGCCAGGAGCATGAAGCAACAGTATGGAATATTGCCAAATGTTCCTAAATACAGTAAAGGGAAAAAGGTACGTGATGAAACTATTTCTAATGTGACAGCTTTTTATGAGGAGCCAGAATTTAGTCGGGTGTATCCAGGAAAAAAGGACTGTGTTTGTGTCCGAGACAAAGATGGAAACAAAATTTACAAACAAAAGTATCTCTTACTCAGTAATTTGAAAGAACTGTATCTTAGGTATAAAGAAACTGACTCAAGTATAAGTTTTTCAACATTTGCAGCTCTTAGATCCAAATGGTGTGTTATTGCTGGAGGTACAGGTACACACTCAGTTTGTATTTGTACCTATCACCAGAACCCCA